>JAPYYV010014470.1:0-12376 GCA_030522625.1 Copidosoma aretas
AAAAAAGGGGGGGGGTGGAAGAAAGTCGAAATTTCGATGTGGTCGTGGAAATGGTGACGAGGTCGTTCGTGTATTTCTGTTAGCATCACTGTGAATTCAATGAAAATAGTCATGTTTTGGGGTCGCGGGTGTACGAGGTTTAATGGGGAATTAGATATTTTTTCAAAAAAAAGGAAGAAAGTCGAAATTTCGATTTTGTCGTGGAAATAGTGACGAGATCGTACTCGATGCTTTGTATCAACCTCGCTGAAAAATTAAATGAAAATGGTCAATGTCGTGGTGTTTTTCACGATACCGAATGATTCGGGGGACAAAAAATTATTTTTTTCAATCATTTTACGGTACAATGTTGAATCTTATGAAATCTTATTTGAGGGGATGGTTACAATATTGAACAATGCGAAATATATTACGTTTGATTCTTCGACACAATAATTTACAGCAATTTTTGTTGAGAACCGTAACTGTTTCATAGTGACATATTTGCACTAGTTTTTCTCGCATGTTATGACTTTGAAATGCTGGTACTTTAATATTTCAAATTCAGAGAATAGATGAAAACCCCGAATCGTGGTACCGTAAGAAAAAAAAACTACGATAATTGTATGAAAATTCCAAAGGTGGCTTGGGCGTTTGGTGCCGTACCAAGCGAGGAGCACTTTAACGTTCTATGGATTATGAAAAATATTTTTCGTTCATTGTCATGATATTTAAATATTTGAATCACGCATTCAAATTTAAGAGTTTAATTGGCCTTTGAAGTTGTAGAATATCGATGAAAAAATAATAATAACTCATCATTCTCATCTGCGCATGCGCAGGAGACGATAAATCACTGGTCTCTTAATTTTCTTGAAAACTAAGTGGTTTACACATGATTTTCACGATTCTAAAAGATATATCTTATGAAAAAAGGTACAAATGTAATTTTTATTTGTGAAGTTTTGTCATTTACTTTTAAAGTTATAGTCTTTTTAAATTAGTGAATTTTCAGTAGCGATTTTCCAAAAAATATCGTGGTTGACCCTACTATTTTTTTATCGCAACTGAATTTGGCACACTTGATGCACATAATTTCAGAATTTTCAGAGCCCAAGCCACCTTAAATTGCAGTGCCGAAAGGGTAAAATTCACCAACCTTACCCACACTTTGCCAGCGAGGTTGGTAAGTTTTACCATTGCAGCAGTGTATGATTTCTACTTGTCGAACGGTTATTCCCCCCGACGCTGATAACTCCACAGTTTTTTCCCCCGCTGTTACAGTGCGAACGTATCCATTATTCGCTCTCGTTTCGGTGAAAAAAGATCTGCTTCAACTGAAAAACGAAAAAAAAGTAAACGACGCAGTACTCCGCGTTCCCCAGAAGACGAAAATACCCGCCGAGCTATAATGCACGCACTAGATGCATACCGACGTACAACGGCAGTCTCGTTAACACGGCTGGCGCGTGCATATACACGCGAAAACTTTTCAACGAGATTTCCCGCGAGCGAGCTTCCGCCAGCTTTCCATTGATCTCCGAAGCGAGAGCTCGCCCCCCCCCCCGGCAACCAACGCCGGAGCCGAACGTCGCGCCTTATTATTCGGCGCGATTGTTAATCCCCGATCGCATTGTCCGCGCGCAGATCCAAGGCCCGCGCCAAGCGGCTGCAGTCGTGCGGCGGCGAGCAGTGGCCGAAGAAGCCGAGGCGCGCCCCGACGGAGGAGACCCTGCTGGGCGCGGCCTCCTGACAGCAGCTGCGGCCCGGCTGCGTGGAGTACATACACGTCGACCGGGAGACCACCGTCTAGCGCGGCTGGGGTGAGTCGCGTTGCCGAGGTCGCCGTCCAATTTTGTTGGGTTTTTTTTGTTTCCATCGGGACGCCTCGGGGGAGCCGTTTCTCGACGATGGAGGCGTGTTGATTATTTTTCACGAGCGGGGTGACTTTTTTTCATTTCCCAAGAAGCCTGTGACGAATCGGTGACGAGTGTGTCGTACCGCACAAATACATCGGTCGATTATCATTATTATTATTCAAATGGAAATGTTGAATCGCGTTTCGAAAGGAATGGAAAAAAAAATACAGCGACACGACTGACGAGCTGACTCTTTTTCCGTTCGTTCACCACGCGAGACTCGATGAAGCGTTGACGAGGATCATCGTTTTCATCGTTATTATTATGATTGATACTGATCCAACCTAACGTTACAAAGTTAATCCATTGCATATATATGATAGAACGTATAGAGCGCGCCTGCGGTAATATGTACACGCTCCGAAAGACAAGTATGGCGAAAAATCATCCCGAGTTGATCCATTGATCCTCTTTGGTCATGCACGAATGACGTTTTTATATGCGAGCGAAGTGTGTTTTGTCGTACAAGTTGTAAGGGAGAGTATGGACAAGGAATCGATGCACGAACAAAATGGATGGATGTGGACGCTATTGTATAATTGTTTTTTTTTTTTTTTTTTTTTTTCGTAGACTCCAAATAGGTAGCATTATCAATAAGATCGATCGACTAAAATTATCGACAAGACTTGAATATTGAAATTAAGACGGATTTGTGCCAATTTTTTCTAATACTCAACACGAAACTATAAGTAGCTCGAAGTGTACACTGCAAAAATGACTGTTAGCAGTTCTTAGATTCGGTAATGATTAAAATACAAAAAAAAAAACCAAAAAAAACTGTCGCTTTTTTTTTCATCGGTTATACGAGTAGAGAATGTCACAAAGACTTTGTAATATGTACAAAATAACCACCGTATTGTTCCCAGTGTGCACAGATTTTTCTATTTTCCAGCAATCAATTGTAACAATATTCAGACACACACACACACACACAAGCATACTTACGAACAAAGTAGAAAGTATAATCGTTCTTTCGTTGAGCAGGCGAAGAATGGATAGAAAAGTGATATGTAACGTATTGGAGGTTCGGGTGAATGTCGGAAACGAAAACAAAGAGGGGGAGAAACACGTTAGTCTCGGCTGTGAAAAAAAAAAAAAAAAAAAAAAAAAAAAAAAAAAAAAAAATAAAAAAAAACCAAAAACCCTCCTTATATAATTTTTACAGATACATGCATATATTTTTAATTTTAGAAAAACGCACAATTTTATTTATTAATCGAACTTGTAGCGTGTATTTCTAATAAAGAAATCTAGTAATTACGGTATAACATATTGATAGTTAATTAGGATACGACTGTTGACTTGAGATAATGCAAATAGAAGAATTGACGCGATTCTCGTTTTTTTGAAAAAATTTTTTTTTATCAGCAATTTTTTGCACGCATTATTTTTCATACGGATGATATTATACAAGCCAACGTTCGATCGCGACGAAAATTTTAAAAATCTGTTCGATACATTGTTCAATGTTTCATTTTCCATCCACATGTTATGAAATAATTTACACAAATTATTTGAACGTCGGCCGTTATGAGAAAAAAATATTTAAAAAATCATTGTCATGAAGATAATCCATTTAAAGGCTATTTACGCGTTCATTGACCCTAGTCCGAGTCAATGCCTTAAATTTAACGACTAAACAAAATAAATAAAAAAATAGTTTCTAAAATTAAGTAAGTGGACGTGTGCCAATCGACTGCCGCTTTAAAGGATTGCTCCTCGTCGAACTTTTTTACGCAAGAATTGAGAGGAAAAAAGGAGGGCAAGAAACAGAATTAGTATTTAAAAGAAAAAATCAAAAAAACGAAAAAAAGTAGATTGAGTCATTCCTCGCGACTCTTGTATACTCGTAGTTGGCAGACTCAAAAATAAAGTACTGTTTAACCTTAATCATTGTAAATTTAAGTCTAAGTCAAAGGATCTCGGCTCTCTAATTATTTTTCTTCCACTTCTGATACCATTTCGACGAATCAAGTATTAAATTCAAAATTATTCGTGCCGTAATTTTTTAAGAATAAACAAATTTGACATAAATACTTAATGAATAATTAATAAAGAGCCGTTTTCACAACATAATTACAAAGTTTTGATCCATTCGTAAAATTATAAACAAAATAAAAATACTAATTATTATTCTCTCGATGGCAATGGAATTTGAGCGTATGAAAGTTAATGAAGCGACGAGAGGAGGTGAAAAAAAATATAAAATAAATGAAAGTGCGAACAAGTACACAATTAACTGAAAGAAAACAAAGAAGCGCGTCTCCATATTCCTCATATTATACTATATTTTCCCGATAGCTTAAGGGTAACAATGACAAAGTAAAACGACGAGGCGTCGAGTCGTCGATGAGGTGCGAAAAATCAAATGCGCGTTGAAACGGGAAAAATTATGTTACGACGTAAAAAAAGGTAGATGATTATTTAATATATATAAAAGTATATTTAATGTTTTTTGAAACTGAAAGAGAAAGAGCGCCAATACGCGATTCTCATAGAAGATTTATATATGTAGATACACATCATAGATTATATTTAAAGTTATTACTGTACATATATATATATATTATAAACGGGCGAGTCACGATAATTCGCGATTCATCATTGGATGACTCGATATTATACATAATTATGAGGGTAAACGAGTGTGAAATCATTCATCGCAATAAGGGATTATTCGAACGGAAAGTTGCGAGATAGGCATTATGATTTTCGAAGGTCAGAAGGAGACTACGTGTGTTCAGCAATGATTTTTTTTTTTTTCATGCAACCACGACGCGAAAGTTCATTATCTACACTTGTACATAGAGTTTCACGGTATTTTCCATGAATCGAGGACGAGTGCGCGATTTATTTATGCAAACGATGTTGACTGGAAGTTACTTTCCAAGCCGCAGAATAATAATAATATAAAATGGAGGACGCAAAAGGTGTCGACTCCGAGGAATTGAGCGAATTTTTTAACGTTACGGCAGCGAACACCAAGAGGATGATTATTTTAATATTTATTTGTTATTCTATAAGTAATACACGTAATTTTACTCATGCATGACGTAGTGTTTGATGATTTGATTTATTTAATTAACATTTTTTTTTTACTCGATTACGAAAAATGTTCGACTTTTAGTTGTAGTTATTAGTGCGCGATTTTTTAACAAAATCTACAAAATTATTCAAACAAACTCACAATATTCGTGATTTATAACGAATTTAATACGGCGGATAGATTTTTTTACATTAGCGATCGAGTTTTCGAGGCTGTTTATCGGATTTCCACGAACGATGCAATTTAATATCAAAAATTTGCTCAGAATCAAAAATTCAGTCAAAAATCAAACTATCGACGAATAAATCAAATGCACGGAAATAACGTGCAGCCTCGTTCTCTCGAGCTCGATTAGATTTCATAAAACTCTACTAAAAAAAAGATAAATCGAAGCCACGGCGTTGATAGAACGCTCGGGCGAACAAATTCATAAAATAATCGAAACGACAGAGCACAAAAAAAAATTTTAAACATAAGCGCACCGCAGCTCTCACTTTGTACGAATAATGCACTAAAACTCACGTACACGTACATACACCCACGAATACTAGTGTTTTCACAATCTATGCAATCAATCAACTCCTACTCCCCCCGATTTCAACTCGTAGTAGTTTCGTAGAGTTTAAAAACAATTTTTTCAAGCTGACGATCAAAGTTACTTTGGTGCGTGTTAATTGACGTGCGACGCGTCGAGTTATCGGCGCCCGGGGCCTCGACGAGATTGCGAGCCCGCCGACTGGCCGAGCGAGTGGAAGAGTGATTTTTTGCGACAGAAAAGATGAAAGCGTTTCGGTCGTCTTTCGTTTTTTTTTGTTCTATCTTTTGATAATCCTTTGCGATCTGCGTTGTTTGTAAAATAATTTTTTTTAATCAAATTTTAACATTCGAATGCGTGAGAAATTCACATCCAAAGCCAGTACGAGCGTGTTATTAAATGTATTAAGTAGTTGTTGTATATGTTGTTATGAATTTGTTATTATAATTATGTTCGATCGATAACGTCTTTTGGACGTCTGTTATTTTTAAAATTTAAACAAAGTATAATAAAATATGTACAAAATATAATAAACTCTGATGATTTATTTCGTCGTCCCTTGTATTGGATTTATTTTTCAATGTTAATCGTATTTAAAACAAAAAGGTAAGTGAGTAGGTATTTGTAAAACTTTGCATCTTCAAACTTATCGTTGAATTTTAACAGTAGAAAAAAAAAGAGGAATAAGTTTTAACGTTGGAAATACGTAAGAGAGAACATAAGTTACGACGTACTTGCGCCTTGGGAGTCGTGCATTTCACACGCTCGACGTAACTTTTCTGCTAATTTTTCTCTGCGCAAACTCAGCCTCTGATTTACGTCTTTACCCATCAGTGGTATATTAGGCTTTGATCGTTACGTGCTAGCGAGTGGGATTTTGTTTTCGTTCTTTATTATACTATACGTTTTTATTTAACTTGTTTTTTAACCTAAGTTTGCTAAAAATATTTTTTGTCTTACGAAAATACTTATTACGAATGACAATGCAATAAAAATTAAAATATATTTCACGAGTTGTGTTATTATTTAGTACTTGTTGATTAAAAATCAAAGAACTTGAATACAGATAAGGTAAGGTCAATTTAATTCATCCACTCGTCAACGGCTCGTCTTACCTGACTCGACTGTTTCTACTTAGTTATGGAACTATTTGAAGGTAAGAAAACATTATAAATGGAAAGTTAATTGTACTACACATTAAATAATTACTTATTGTACACTTCATTGGTATATCTAAAAGAATGGGTTCGATACTAATCGTGCATATTATAATTAAATAAATAGTTTGCCGTCTCCCTCTTCCATCGATCATGAGTAACCATGCAAAATTATTCTATAATTTATCGTTTACAACCGTACCTTGATAATTTTATATGTATCCATTTTAGCCCTTATTCATCATGTAAAAAATTCATTTCGCTTGTTGCAAATGCAACGTTCGATTAAATTTTTACTATCTCAAGCAAACGGAAAAAAAATCTCGACTCCGTTATTAGTCATTCTTATCGGTATTTTCAATAAATTTTTCTTTCTTTCATCATAATTTCATGCTGGTCAGAAACTCCTGATACCATCAGCTTCCAACCATCAAAACTTCAAAGCTCCCCCGATCGATTCAATCCCTCGCTCTGGCGAATTACATGAAAAAAAAAAAAGTCACAAAAACCGACCTGACGCAGCTTCACGAATATTTATTCGTCTTTTTTTTCTTTTTCTCGTCCATCAAGATGAACTCGCGCTTTTTCGCGAGCGCATTACGCCAGTACGAGGATAGACACGGCGAGACACGCATCACTGGGGCGGACATTTGGGTCAGCGAAATTATACCGGGACGCTGCTCGGAGCGGACGCTTTGACGAACCGCGCATTAGTCGCGTTAACTCGAGTAGGGTACGTGCACGACTACATCGACCGAGCAGACTTCATTTCGGAAAATGGGGCGTTGGAATTATGTTTCGATGTCGATTATTACGTTTTTCTGTTTTTGAAATCATCATCTTGATTCTTTTAATTTTTTGTTTTTGGATAATAAGCTAAGCTGATCCGTATTTTATCATTGCGTCTAATGAATAGAACAATCAATATACTCAAGTTCCTACCTGAAGGGTTCCGGGTGATTTCGGATTTCCAAAATTTTTTAACTATTTCATTAGCTATACCTTATGAAAAATAATTTTTTTCTTGCTAAGTGCATTTTCTTTATTCAACGATATGATTTCAGTATAAATTTCAAAATCATCCGATTAAAAAAATTACGCGATTGATAATTGGAGACGCTTTTCACACAGTCTTCATCAAATGATTATGTAGAATCAATTAAATGCTGGCGATACTTTTCATTACAGTTTCAACGTAAAAAAAAAAATTATTCTAAATAAATGCATTTTTTTAAATATAGTTCAGTACAGTTACCGATTCCATACTTTTCCTTTTATTTCGCTATTCAGAAATAAAGTTCAAAGGATTTCAATTCTCCAATAGGCTGTCATCAAGATCATCACAGTTGATGAAAAATATTCATACGCCATTCCAATCGGTTCCACATCGATGTTCGAATAATTTCACCGACGATCGACACCCTTCCGCCCGAGGTCCCGCTAGCCTCCGTTTTTTTACTCGTCTGCTTTTTCTTTTTTTTACTTTCCCCCGTCCTTCCAATAAGAAGCAAGGATCAATGCGAGCTCTAAAAAATCAAGTTGAAAGCCCGGATCATCGACCAGGGACAATCTGCCGTGCTCTTTTATCATATTCCTCTCCGGCCGGAAATACAAAAAAAAAGCCCACACTTGGTCCAACACACGTAAAAGTGACTCGCTCGAGCTAATGAAAATGCGCGCGGGCTAATAGATGTACAGGAACGCGGGCGGGGGGGTTCGTTTTATTTTTGAAATTCAAAGAGCAAGGGGGGGTGCTAATTCGCGCATCGGAATTGCAAAAATATTCAAAGCGCGCGTGTATCCGTGAGCTGCGGGACGGCCCGGGTCGAGGTACGAAACGCAAGCGAGCGCGGCGTGTATTCGGAATTAAAAAAAAGGAGGGGGGAAATTTCATATTCCATCGCGCCGTACGGCCGATCCGAGTGCGCGCCACCATGCGGCCCGCATGCGGTATGACAGTGAGAATGAAGGCGTGCAGTGGGAAACGAAATTTTCTCGAGCGAGAAAGCGCAGGGAAATCCGACGGCGCGCCGTTGATACTCGCGTTTATACAGTAGCGTGTATGCCAGCGCGTGCTGGGGGTGTGGGAAGCGAGCCAGTGAGAGGAAGGAAAAAAAAGGAAGCGTGCAGGCTTTGTTCATCTTTTTGCATTCGAGAGTGTAGCTCATGGTCTACGCTGGTTCGTGCTTCGGGAAAAAACTTTGTGGGAATACCGACTTCGTCGACTTGTTGTAGGAAAACAAAACTGGAATATGTGTATTACACCGATCGTTCGTCGAGTGTATTGTAGTTGGATTGTTGTTTTTGCTTTTTATATACATAATTGCAAAGAACATGACTGTATTATACAGTTCGAGAGTTTTATAATGTTAAAAAATTATTGTAAGACTCATGATGTTCCACGAATAAAATTAGAGCTTGGTTAACATTATATTTACAAGTGTTATGAACTTAAAAAAAATAATAATAATATAAAGTAGGCTTTTTCAACGCCAAGTTTTTTTTTTCTAATTTTATTTCCCAAGAAAACTGTCCATGGGACAAAAAATCCTTGCGATGCATTGATCGTCGATGCTATTTTCCCAAAAGTATACACATGATAATGAATAACTGTATCACACACGGTTAGAAATTTTGTGTAGTTTGCTATTTTACACTTATTATTTGTAAAAATAACACAAGATTTGAGTACTCTTGACACGAAATTCGTACAAAATGTATGTAGTCACCAATGAAACAACCATTGTAACATCATTGCCAGCATTCGAAACTTTAACAAAGTAGTTTCTTATAACGTACGTGGGTCATTTCACAAAAACTGCGATGTTTCATGAAGCCTATGTTTATAAACAACGCTTTTTATTATTTTCAAACAGTGCAAACTAATTTTCTCTAGATAGCCCTTTTGAAGTCGAGTCGACAAAACGTACTACCGTAATACGAAGCATTTAAAAATTTCATTGTTAGCAGCTTATACTGCCTGTGTGTTATCCTTGCCTGTATTTTCCAATAATTTGAACTTTTTAGCACTCTTTCTAGTCGTTTAGGACAATATGATAAAGAATTTTGTAAGTGTACAAGGTGTTCCAATTGTGAAGCCTAGTTTTGACAATTTTGAATTGCGCGAGACAAATGATTTAGTAGGGCCAAGGGATCCATTCTTTCACCTTTGGATTTGACCATTTTGTATAGTAGAGCGAACAAGCATATCGACCAATTTTTTCATACAAGAAACTCGAATACGGTACTCGTATAGTGTTATTGTGAATATGGACAGTTCTGCTGTCTAAAATAAGCGGTCATTACCGTAATGCTCCTAATCTTGGAAGTATTGCAAATTATCAATAAGGTAACTGTAGTGTACGACGGATTTTGGTATGCATGTGTACCAAAGTAATATCGTTGAAAAATTCCTATTTGGCGCTTCAAAATTGACAAAAATGTACCATCACGGTACTATAAGACTTTTTGGAAGTTTTTTAAAAATCCCATGCAAACTAACATGTGTTTTCTAAAAATGATAATAGAGTCAAGTCTAAAATTCCCAGCTAGCTAGTTTGGACCTCACATAAGAGAAAAAATAATAGAAATATTCTACACTGAATTTTGAGACTCCTATCTCACGCACAAAAATATCCCGTTTTTCGGGAAATGACTCATGAATATATTATGTAGTAAAATTATTAAATTTACCATGTGTACATTGTTATTGTGTTACTTTTATTACTTATTGTGTTATGTATTTACAGGCACGAGTACGATATCCCGGGCGCCATGGAATAACACGTGTAGTGCGTGTAGTACGCGGCGCCCGGGAAATCGTACTCTCCCCGTAAGATAAGTCTACTCACAAAATATATCTTCCTAATTTCTTACTCTGTTGTTCATTGCCCACTGCTCAGTATAATACGTGTTCACTCGACGAATGACTATATCACACTGTGAGCTTCGTCAGCTGCGTGAGTCAGTGGTCAGTGACGTAGCTGATCTGCGCACTCTATACTGCGCAATGAACTGCGCAGCACACCAGGTACTTTGTTTACAGTGTGATCTAGTCATTCGTCGAGTGAATATACGTATTATACTGAGCAGCAAGCGATCAACAACAGAGTAAGAAATAAGGAGATTATGGTTCGCAAGTAGACTTATCTTACACTTGAAACTGGAATAGAGTAGTTTTTAATAACTTATACGTTTATAATCTAATATTATAAATAATGTCTTCATATTCAGTTATTTATCATATAACATATGCATGAAATAACACATGATGAATGAATTGAAAATATTATTGATTAAAATATTATTAAGGTTAAAAGCATCAATGTAATAATGAAAATTAAATCGTGAATATATTTTCAAATAATTCAATGAACGTATCGATTGAAACTTCATACATGCTCGACTGTTAGAAAATAAATACGTTGTATTTTAATCGGTCTCCAATTTTTCAAAATAGTGTTACCTCATCTATTTGAAGAATGTCTCCAGACATAAAATACAAGCTCGCCGGTTAGAGCGAGAATTTCCCACAGTGTGCATATTAAAATTCTCCCTGGTTGCGTGTAATAAAAAAAATTAGTATGTCATTTCATGCGAAATTAAAAAAATGTACTAAAAGTTCCGAATTATTATACGCTGCTGCAAATCAACTCTCGTCGGACCGAAAATGAATGAGAACTCCAAGTACACGCTAAACCCGTACAGCAGCTCCGTCCGCGCGCGAAACAACCGTCCCGACTTTCAAACACCGCTTGAAAAATGTTCGTCCCCTTCCTGCACCCGCCGCCCAAACACTACCCTGCCAACATTCGGGGCACACGTGTCGATCAGACGAGCGAGCGCCGAATCAAACGTCGCGTCTGTACAGCTGCGGCGTGTGCGCCCTTCCCATTATGCAGGGTCGAGTTCGAAATCAGCCAAGTGCAAACAGAGAGCCCGACGATCCGCCGTGTACAGGTGCGCGTGCGACGCGCGAAAGTAGCGCCCCCGGCGTTTTGGCCGCTCCGCGCGCGTCGTAATTAATGAGCGCCGCGAGCTGAAAATCCGGGCACTGTATAGGCGAGCGTATGTTTGCTCGAGCTATGGTAATTAACTCCGGGCCGGGTGAATAGTACGCGCGGAGCCGGCCGGCCGACCGTGTACGTGGCTGTTTGGTGGGCACAGCTGCTGTGCGTGTACGGTGGACGATCGGCGAGCTTGAAGAGAATCAAGCGCGGAGGGGTGAATTTGAAACGAACAATCTGCCGTGTGCATAGGTGAACGGAGCCTTTGGCGTTTCGTGACTCAATGCTGTGTCGTAGGCGGTGTACGGATCGTCTGAAATGGAGACAGCATAGCTGCGAGGGGACTCGAAAATTAACTTGCATATTATGTACATGTACGGATTTTTCGAGCGTAAGTAGAGCTGAAAGTACGAAATGACATTGCTGATCGTGTGAAAAAAAAGATACGAAGGAATAAGCTCATGTATGATTCATCATTGGATCCCTTATCCTATTCCAAGAACGAGATGTTTGGTTATTTCTTTTCAAGCCCTACTTATTTTACAGTTGTTGAATGAAATATTCTCGTAAAATTTAAGGATGGTCGGGAGTATCATTGCTGAGGGGTGAGGAAAGGGGCGCTACCCCCCCTACCACGTACCTCCTCCCGCAGCCTATGAACTCGATATTTCGTTCACGTTTTACATTGATTTACTTTGAAATGCGCCATAACGTGCCTCAAGATTTTACTCAAT
>JAPYYV010014472.1:0-10830 GCA_030522625.1 Copidosoma aretas
AAGTCAAGTAAAGGTGCTGTTGGAGTGTGGTGTGGGGGTGTGGAGGGGGGTGGGTTACACATTTTTCGTTGGGTTAAAATCACAAAGAAAGATTAAGAATTTTACCTTATTTTGTGAGAGGGGGGGCTATGGGGGTGTTGTGGGTCAATAGGGGTCCTTAAATAATGGGGGAATGGGGGAGACGGGGGGAAGGGGGGGGGGGAATGTGTCGACAGCTGCACCAAAATAACTATATAATATAGGTAGATATATATCTTGCTTTATTATATAGTTGTATGGTTTTAGGGCAAGTACTAGCTCCCCCCGGCTCCACCCCTAAATAAGGTAAATTTCGTTTCTTTTTACCGTGAAATTTGATCACAAAAAATAAGGTAAACCCCCTCCGCTC
Organism: Copidosoma aretas; assembly: GCA_030522625.1. Lineage (NCBI taxonomy): Eukaryota > Metazoa > Arthropoda > Insecta > Hymenoptera > Encyrtidae > Copidosoma > Copidosoma aretas. The sequence continues at coordinate 389 of JAPYYV010014472.1, forward strand.
CCCCCCCAGTTCCCCACCAGACTCCCCCCTAGCTCCACGCCAAAAAATATTTTTCTGTTTCATCGTAAATTTTGACTCCACTATTAGTTTCTTAGATATAAATGTTTCAGTCACACTTTCTATACATTTTAGGTTTTAAAAACCTAATTAAAGTATACATTTTTAGTCCAATTTAAGTAAGTTATTGAAAAATTCCACTTTAAAATATAGAACGTCGTTCTGTATGCAATTTCTTGTGTATAAACATGTATAATTACATATGGCAAGACATATAGTATTACATGTGGCAATACATAAAGGGTTTTAGATTGGTACTGCCATATGTAATTCCATGTGGAAAAGCATATGGAATTACAAGTTCGAACTAAAACAAAATTTTCGCCACACATCTGGTTGCTGATTGGTCGATAATCAGTTTGTTTCAAAAAAATCTGGTTTTTTTAAGACAGTCATCTCTACTAAAAGAATAACAATCATGCGTAATATTAGAGTAAGACAGAGTATACTATACGGGGCGTATGCACGGAAAGCGATACTTATGTGAAAAAGTATTTGTTTAAATTTTATATTTAAAAGATATCAATCATGATCGGAGGTTGAGAAATAAGCTGCCATAATAATTCCACAAAAGAAAACATGATATATAAAGTCTTAACTCATGACGTGTATTTGTTTTCAGCACAGAAAAACCGCTACTATAATTTTTAGTTAAATAAAGGCATTTACTTTTAGTAGAAAGAGCAAAATGGGCTCCTGATGCATTTTATTCATAATGTTTATATCAAGATTTTTAAATTCTTAGTTCTTTGAAAAAAATTATTTTCTCAATACTAATACCTTTTCAAAAAATGAGATTCGTCTAATGTTTAATGTTTTATTGCTTGTATCTTAAATAGATTATTTTATGAATTAGAATTACATTAACTATAAGTATTGAAAAAAAGTTAAAAAAGAATACCCTTACAAAACCGCTGCCGATAAATTAGCACAACGCTTCCTCAACAACATTCTTCTGCGATCATTTAAATAAAAAAAATAAATAAATTAAATATTAAAATGATTTAAAGTGTGGGAAGAAGCTATTTTAAGGCTCTATAATGTGGAATTATTTTGAAAATAACATCCTAATTTTTACCCGAATAATGTTAAAATTTTTTTAAATTAAAAAAAATTGACGAAAAACCATAAGTGACAGTGAAGAAAATAGTGACCTCTTGAGGAGCATAATACAAACAGGAGGAGTATAAAGAAAAGGCGAAGTTTTAGGTTAGAGTGCAAAAACCATTACGAGAGCATTATGAGCACGAGGAGTAAGGTAAACTCGACACTCGAAAATTATGGCTTTGAATCGAAAAAAGATAAAGATTATCTGGATAAACAAATAGCATGGTTGAAAGATGAAATGAGAAAGAAGATGAAAGGCATAGAAACGAAAACTAAAAAACAAATCGAGGAGCTAAGAAAGGCATGGACGAAAGAGCAGGAAAAGGAGAGGCAGATCCGAGCGAACAAAGAAAAAGCATAGGCGCTGGAAAAAGCCAGTTTAATCGAGAGAATAGAAGAACTAGATATAGAGACTGAAAAGAGAGAGAGAGAGAGAGAGAGAGAGAGAGAGAGAGAGAGAGAGAGAGAAGGAAACATAACGTGGTAATCGAGGGGGAAAAGTTCAGTGAGGAAGATTTGAAGAGTAAAGTGCAGCAGTTTTAAACGGTCCAGCTAAAAGTGACAGTGAAGGTTGAGAAAGCACATGTGGTCAATAAAAGAGATTATCAATTTGGCAGCATCGTGGTAGCAACACTACAGAAAGATACAAAAAGGGAAGTGATAAAAAGGAAAAACTTGCTACAACAGGGTGTTTTCATAGACAATGACATAATGATAAAAGAAGGAGAAGTACAGAGAAAGGCAGTGGGAATAACGAAGGAAGAGAGAAGCAAAGGTAAACAAACAAGGATAGGATACACAAAATTTAAGGTGGACAAGGAATAGTGGAAATGGAACGAAAAAGTGGGAGATTCGAAGAGCAAAAGGCAACACCCAAGGGCAGATAGAGTAAGCGAGACAGAAGAACATGATTGTGAACCACGGGATGGTATGGATTGGATAGAAAGGATGCTTGACAGTGAATTTGAAAGAATGGCAGAGAAGTATAAGAAAGTTGAAAATGGGTGGAGTAAGTAGGAAAAAAAAGACAAGACTGCGAGATGAAGTACTGTATCAAACTATCGAGTGAAATGAGAGTCTGTGCAAGTGCTATACACGAAAAGAAAAAGTGCCAGGAAAAGTGATAACGTGAAGTATTGGGCAAGGGATTGAAGGCTTAAAAAAAGGAAGGAGATTAAGGACATTGAAGTAGAAAAATAATAATAAATGAAGTGTCATGTGTGTGTTAAGATGAATTTAAAGTCCTTGTTGAAATGTATATTTTATATCGTGTAAATAAGTTGTGTGTACAAAGCTGGTAAAGTTATAAAATAGGGAAAGGTACATACTATTAATTAAATTAAATTGATCTTGAAGCTGTATATTTTTATTTTTGTATTGTTTTGTATAAGGGAGAAGGTGGCAAGACTGTAAAACCTGAACCCCTTACCAACCCTTCAGGGAGTATGTAAGTAAGTTTACCCCTTACCAACCCTTCAGGGGGTATGTAAGTAAGTTTAATAAATAATAAAAATAATTATCTTGTAGTTAAAATATTAATTAATTATATAAAGCTATACAATTATCCATAGAATATAACTATGATGATATCAAATTAAAATTTTTTCACTCCAGAAACAGCATAAACTGTTTTTTTAGCATTAAAAATTGTTATAACAACCTTGATGGGGTATAAAACGTAAAATATTTTTGTGAAGCTATATAAGGATATAAAATGAAATATTTGGAGCCCTAGATCATAAAAATAATTTGGAGGGTTTCGGAGGTATGACTCATTCAAGAAAAAAAAATCGTAGATTTTTTTCAATAAAAAAAGGCGTAAAGTAAAAAAAATTTTTTAATTTTAAATAAAGCTGTTTTAATGCTTTATGAGATACAACTATTATAGCAATCGATTTTTAATTGTTTTACCCTCAAAGAAGCAAGAAACCGCTTGTCGGATATATAGTACATTACTCACCTAGGGAGGAAAAGTAAAGAATGTCTCACAACACAGGCATTTGACGCCCGAGGCAAAGCCGAGAAATGCCAGAATGTGTTATTAGGCTTTCTTTATTTCCTCCCGAGGGTTGTATACGATTTTTCACCAATCGCGCGCCGGGAGGAGGAATTTTCGTCCCGCTTCGCGTCAGGTGCCTGAGATATGACTGATTACATGCACACACACACACATTTTTTTTCTAAAAATGGTATTTTTTTTATTCTAGACACTATATAAAACATTTCTAACGCATTTCTAGAATAAGATTTTTTTTTACCGATACAAAGCTTTCTCTATAAGAAAGCAATATAAATTACTCTAATACAACAAATTATAAGTCTGTAATGAATTTTTTTAATTTCATTCATACATTTTAACAATACATTGAGTAGAATAATTTTGTTAATGATAACAAAATATTAGAATTTACCCAGTCAAAATATTCTAAACAGTAAGGAGTCGCTTTAGCTGAAAAAAAATCATAAAATTACTAGATATTTTTACGTGGGATTACGTTCGACATGGTGATCACGAAATAAGAGCACAGCAAGTGAGATTAATGGTTCTTTATTTAAATAGGGACCAAGGTAAGAGCCAAGTGTGAGTCGTCACAATATTATAAAAGCTTTTTAAATCAAATGGTGGCAATTTTATATCATGTTTATATCGTGCGCAAAAAATGGAATGAGCATAAATTTATGAAATCGACGGAATTATTATACCAATATAAGTATATAGATAATCTTAAGTTAATGCAGTATAGATGTGATGAAATTTATTCGGAAGTCCGATTATTATTATGTTTGTTATAGCTTTAATTGTTGTTCTATGAGTACTTAAAATGATTGGTTATTAAAAAAAAAAAAGCGAGTAAGTTAACCCAAAAAAATACTACTGTATTTGTTCTGTATAAATGCACTCGGTAATATATGCTAAAGTGAATTTGATTATTTGTTATCTGAAATCAAAATATATCACGTCTGTGTATGTGTCTGAAGTCCTAGCCCAAGCAATAGTTTTTTTTAAAGTTCTATAATTTTTTAAATTAAAACTTTTTTTAAATGAAATGTTTTCAGAATAGCATGATATATATGAATAAAAAAAATTAAAATATTAATAAATAAAAAAAAATTGAAATATATTTTAATCACTATTTTTTTAAGAGAAGAATTAAGCTATTTTAAGCTTCTTTAATGAATAAGAGAAAAATTGCTAATGTTATAAGAAATTTTATATATTCATATGATTATTATTAATGTGATTCATTTTATAAATATCAAAAATTGGGAGGTTGTTGAGTAGAGCGGGCAGGTTCCCGAATATACATATGGAATAAATATCACAAAAAAGTAGGACAGGTTACGTAACTTAATTACACAGGTAGCAGACAGACTAAAAATGATAAGATCTATATAGGTAAAAGATTGTAAATTGATAAACAGGATTCCACAATCATTGAGCAGAAAATATAAATTATATACTAAAAAATTAAAGAGAGAGAAAAAATACAATTAAAGACTAATGTCAAAAGGATATACAGGAATAATAAAAGATAAAAAATATAAACAAGCTTAATAAATCCAAGCAAAGTAGCAGAAAGAAAAATTTAAATAAGTTTTGAAAAGCTTTTAAATAATTAAAACAGAAAAAAGGGATGGTAATAAGGGAAGAGGTATAAAAGAATAATTTTGAAAATTTGTTAAGAGACAGCAATGTTACACATTATACGGAAAACAAAAAAAGGAGTATAGGAATCAACAGCAAAGTTTAGAAGGATTTTTACAAGAATATATCCATCATTGAATAAAAGAATGTCTTGGAAAAAATGAAAAAAAATGAAAGACACAGGAGAAGACAGAATTATGGAAAACTGTTTCAAGTTACTGCAAATAATTTGGACGATTGATTTGACAATCATACTTTATAGCTTATAGACTAACACACATAGTATCGAAGCGTTGGAAATAGCAAGAATCTATCAAATTCACAAGGCAGGGAAGAAGTAAAAAGACGTTAAAACTACAGAGGAGTGGCTTTTTGAATCTAGCATACAAGATTCAAGCAATTATAATCGCTACAAAAAAAGAAAAATAGGTAGAGCAGTAGAATATAATAAAAGAGAGTTAGGCTGGCATCAGATCAAAAGGAAGAACAAGACATATTTTTGTACAAAATAATTTAATTGAAAGTAAACTAGAGGAAGTAGTCAATACATTATATGCTGTGTTTCAGGACTTCAAAACAAAATTTGATGACATTGATGAAGAAATGTTCCGGGCCGAATTGGATTGAAGAGATATAGGTATAAAAATTACAAAAATGTTAAAAAAAATCGAAAAATATTCAAAAAACAGGTAATTACGGCCAGGGCCCAAAAAATTGATTTAAAAACATAAAAGAGAAAAGGAATGGGTGCCCATGAAGCCTGGTACTTTTAAGTTTATTTATATAAAAAATAGACAATAAGTGGATCCAAAATGATACAGGAGGTGTAACAGCAGTCAAACTCAAAATATACTGTCTCAAATTATCAGATGACGTATTTTTAGGCACCGAGCATTTTAAAGACATAAAATATATGCAGAAAGACTTCGATAAATATTGTACAAAATATATACTGAAAGTAATTGTAAAAAAAAAGAAAATAGTAGTTTTCGTCACAAATGTGCATCTCTCCAGGGCGGTCTACGGACCGTTCGAACCCCACTGGTCGGATGCACATGAGTGGCGAACGCTGTTTTTCCTACCGAAGGTGTACCAGGGTTGCAAAAGTGCCCCAGGTAGGAAATGTTTATTTTTAGGAATAAAGAAAGGATCGAAACAGATCTGCTTGAATTTGAATTGCATGCATTAGAAGTTTAAAACGAGGACAAGGACAAGGCAGTGTGGTTCTCAACAAAAAATGTTCGTGGCACGGAGAAAAAAGGACAGGTAGGGTGCAAAGTGCAGTCAACGCACTTTTAGGCTGAAGCAAAAGAGACAAAGTAGAAAGTTTGATTCAAAGATTTTTTTTATGGATTAAATTATAAAATTATATTGCACATACATAGCGGAGACTGGCGTATGAAACAGAAAAACATATGTAGAACAATAGAAGGCAGATTCAAAATATGAAGTTGGGTTTGAATGCGAAAACACAAGGATAAATATGAAGATTGATGACGATAGGCAAATCTATGATGCATGAAAAGAGCAACGAAAGAAAATAAACTTAGAAAATCCAAGATAATTTTACAAAGAAAAGAAAAACTCTTATCAATCAGGAAATACAGAAAAACTATATGGTAATTGATAAGTCTATCATCCGTAAAATATAAAAAAAAAAGAAAAAAACACAGAGAAAAAAATATATCAAAAAGGAAAAAATATAAGTGAGTTTAAAAGTTTTCAAGTGATGGACTGTAAGCTCTGCAACGAAAGAAAAATTAAATTATAAAGCACATATTGCTATGTAAAGAGACAAAAAAACAGAAAATTAAATAATAATAATAATAATAATAATATCAGTCAGAAATATAGGATTAAAAGATAATGGAGAGATATGCAGGAGGGAGATAATTTATGTGCAGTATGATTTAAGGAGATATGCATTTTGAATAGTCCTAAAACAGGAAGAAGAAATGTAGAAGTTTATAAAAATCTATATTAGAAGCACAAAAAAATTAAATACAAAATTTACATTGATAAATATTAAGTTAGAATTTCATAATAATATCTTATTATGAACTTATATCCATAATCGATTCTAAAATGTTCAAAAATATAAAAAAAAAGGCTTTTTACTGTTTTTGTAATAATAATGATTGCCTAAATATTACATACATATACATATGTATCAATATTAACCTTACATACCAATTAGAATCATTATCAGTAATAAATTAATAACAATCATTTGATAAATCAGTGAGCTTATGTTATCTATTCAGTATATTTTGTTCGAATTTCAAGCGAATTTTTATGAGATCGCTTTGGTTATCTATGTTTGTACGCTTATGAGTAATACCACCGAACTTTTAAAAGTAAGTGTTACTTATCAATGTATACAATGTTCATAGATAAAATAAAATTTCATAATTATAGAAATTTAAAGTATTATGTTACAAATATTTAAAACTTCTTTTTGAGCAAAAGTTATTTAAGGCTTATTAGTATTAGGCTTCAAAGTGTACTGATTCAGTGGTATTTATGTGTTTTGAGGTGCTGTTCTATTTCTTTCTGCTACAATAAAAAAAAAGCTATCTCTAGAATTTCATGAAAATCACAGGGATTTGTTATTTTGGATATTAAATTTAGAAAATTGAGCACCTGTAAGCGTGCTTGGTACCCAAAAAAAGTTATAACCATATTTCTGAGTGTTACCGATTTTCGTAAGAATTTACTTATTAACATTATTTTTGGTATAAATAAAAAAAACTATTCAATTATTTCAATTTTTAAATGCGGTAAATGTTTTTAAAGAGTTAAAAAATAAGAAAATCACTTATTTGTAAGCGTGCTACCCAATATTTTGTAAATATGTTACTTTTAAAATCGTTCTATAGCGCGTAACTTATTCTAAAAATTGTTTAATTTGAGAGGCAAAATCCTAGTTTATATGCAAACTATCTTTTTTTTTGGCATTAACAACTCCTTGCACTCTTAGAAAAATATGATCAAAAGTCATCATCGACCCATTGTGTAGATCAAAAATTACATGACATTTGAAATCCTTAAAAAAGTTACAGATCTTATCATTTTTAGCAATTATTGAAATGGCCAAAGCTCCGAAGTGTAGCATGATAGAAAGCTTTCTTCGAGCTTAAATTAAAGCTTAAATCAAATCTTTTAAGGTGGCTCACCACCCCTGTGTATCACATATTTTGAATAGTTTATCAGAAATTTTTATTTAAAGTATTGAGAAATGTCACTTAACCGGACAATAATATAGCTCGTGCTAAGTATGATGCAATTTTTTTCATAAAATTTTGTTGTTAAATTTTCCTCATACCGAAGCTTGAAAAAAAATTCAATAACTTACCTCAATCTTTTTTAATTTATATCCGATTTTTAATTTTTTTGGTTCATTCTCTTCCTTGAATAAATCTATTGTGAGTCATCACGGAAAAAATTGCAAAAATTTTGATAGGTTTCACAGAAAATTCAACTGTTAACTTATTTTTCGTATTTCTATATAAAATACTGAATTTTCTGGGAAATCTATCAAAGTTTTTGCAATTTTTTCCGTGGCAACCCAATGGATTTGTTCAAGGAAGAGAACGAGCCCAAAAAATCAAAAATCGAATGAAAATTGAAAAAGATTAAGATAATTTATCAAATTTTTTTTCACGCTCTGGTATGTGAAGAATTTGACAAAAAAATTTTATCAAACAATCGCATGCTGTTTAGCACTAGCTGTATTATTGGCAGGTTAAATGACATTTCTCATAACTTTTAATAAACATTTAAAATAAAATATTCAAAATATGTGCTATGTAAGGGTGATGAGCCACCTTAAATAGTACTTTTATTTTTTCGATTTGTGTGTTTGTTCCATTAAGTTACAGTCCATCAAAGATTAAGAAATCACACGATTACGAGTTACGTGATGTTTAAATAGTGTTTTTCAGTAAGTTCTGGAATTTGTTACGTAAAAATAAAGCATTTTGCGGAAAAGTGTATAATAACATTTTATGCCTAAATTAAGCCAAAGATCACGGTTATAGTTATTAAATAATAAAAATGTGAAGTTTTTATATTGTTTTTAATAATTCGTCACTAATAAGAAAAAGGTATCTTTAAATATGAGTAACGCGGATTTCTTCCTTATTCGCTGTGGGCATGTCTGTGGAGGGGAGGGCTGGCGCCACTTGTCATTTTAACACGTAGTCTTACGGGTTTCCAGGTTTTTTTGACAGAAACGGAATTCTTATTAGCATGCATTGGAATTCTTTTCTTTTTTCATCGAAAATGAAAATGTTAAAATTTCGCTGGAATCACTCATATGTGCATAAAAAAATTAATTCTTGATTTTATTATTTAGACCTTGAAATAAAAGAATCAAAATATATTATATTTCATAAAATTTCTTACGACTTAAAGTATTCAGATAGGAAAAAAAATGATGCGGATGTGTAAGGGTATTAGTTGGAATACAAATAATCAGTGATATCTCAAGAATTCCTTGATCGATTTTGACCTTTTAGACCTTTTTTTGTTTGATGATATTTAACACTCTCTTAGAAGAAAATGGTGATTTCATCGATTCCTCTTTTTTTGCTTCCTTGTAGAGAAAGCTTTGTTATGGACGAAAAATCACATGTCGAGAAAACATGTTATAAACACGTTTTATGAAGTTTAGAATCGATATACACCATTTTTGGAAAATGTTTCTCTCTCTCTCTCTCTCTCTCTCTCTCTGCGTGTGTGTTTGTGTGTGTGTAATCAGTTGTATCTCAGAATTTCCTAAAAATTTTTGTTTGTTTAATTTCGATTTTATCTTTCTGAGAATAGTAGTTTTGGTCACAAGATGCATCTCTCCAGGGCGGTCCCTGTGTCCGAAAACACTTGCGAAGCCACGCACAAGGGACCGTTAGGACCCCCCTGGTCGGATGCACATTAGTGGCGAATCCTATTTTTTCTACCGAGGGCACACCAGCCTCTCAAAAACACCTTCAGTAGGGAAAATAAATTTGTTTTCTCTCCCTTGGGTGAAAGTTTTTAGTTTTACGGTTAGGTTAGGCTAGAAGGAGAAGTACTTTTACCCACACGTTAGTGGAACAGCGGAACTTTCACCCAAAAGGATGGAAAAAAACCGCATTTCTTGCATGGAGGGAAAACAGAATGCCGTCACAAACGGGTCTGTGACGCGCTCTCGGCTTCGCCTCGAGGCGTCATATCATGTTAGTGCGGAAGTTCCGTTTCCCCCCCTTGTAAGAAAATCTACTATAGCATGGGTCTTTGTAAGCTTTTCAACACACATCATGCATGATTAATAAGTTCTAGGATTATTCATTCCATGTCCATAAACGATCTTAAATTTTTTAATTTTTCTTAAAACTAATTCTTAACCTAATTTTGGTTTCCAAGCATTTTTATGGATGAATAACTAATGATTTAACAGTATTTTGTGTACCATAAAAATATAAAACTAATCTCGTACCATCAAATCACTTAGCAAAGGCTGTAGGGCTGTTGTATTGGATAAAAAGTGTGGTACTTTTAAGGAGGCTCCCTCGTGCAGAGATGCCAACCTAAATTGAGATGGATAAAAGTCAGTATAGGGATACCAACTTATAGACTGATAATAGTTGTAGTC
>JAPYYV010014473.1:0-11037 GCA_030522625.1 Copidosoma aretas
TTTATAACATCTTGCAATAAAGAAATTGAATAGCAGAGAACGACTACGACAATCTTCTCGTAGATATTTTTTTTCACTTTGAGAAAATGAATATAACATTTTTAAATTTGATTTTGTAAAAATTAAAAAAACAAGTCTTGTTTTTAAAAACAACAATGACCTCAAATTTTATGCGTTACTGTACATATAAAGAAAAATACAAAACTTATTGATATATTCTATCTTCCAGGTTCTTTCTTGTGGCAAAAAAAAAATATAATGGAATTCCAAAAGTATACCAAAGAAACAGCGCAGTTGTATGTGGAATTATATAGTTGGTAATATATGCCTTTATCTGTTCATAAGATTCTTATCTATGCGCACATATAATTAAGCATTCTATGCTCATACCAATAGGACTTCTTACTGAGGAGTCGAAAGAAGTACGAAACAAATATGATAGATATTTCCAACAGTTAAACACAAGAAAACACAGTAAACTTTATAATAATGAAGATTTATTGCGGAAATTATTAATTTCATCTGATCCCTATATATCGAGTTCTCGGCATAAGGCAAAAAATACTAAACTTGAAATTGATGCAGCTGCCAAGACGTTACTTACTTTTACGTAATAAGATTATGTCAAAATAAATTGTAACATTTTGAGTCATATACTAATTGTAACGTTATAAGTTATTTTGTCATGTACGTTTGTGTACTGGACGTCATTTATATATTACATGCTGTTAATACTTTATAAGAAAATAGCGGATTAAGTTTATTGTTAATAATTATGTAAGTCGTAAATCTAATTTGATCATTTTCACGAACAGCATTTTATAAAGATCAATAATTCGATTAATCAAGATGATACAAAAAGAAATCATTTAAATATTATTTGAAAATATTGTTCGATATTATGGAGAAAATTTATATGATTGAATAATAGTATAAATATAAACTTATTCGCGTTAGAGGATATATTGGTTTTACCATTATCAATTAAATTTGCTATTTATAAGCATATGTAGATGATTGGTTAAAAAAAAAGTTAAACCTTATGGCGTTGAATAACTTATTAAGTTTTCTACGTATTCAATTTTCTCCTTATATTCATATTTACAAAATTAGCAAAAAAAAATTAAATCAAATTCAATCGCATTACAGAAGTTTTCGGTTTTACCATAATTTATTCGGTTTTCTACTTGAAATAGTGAAACAATAATAACATGAAATGTAACTAGCTTCAAAACAAGGGTATTTTAATTATAGGTATGAACAAATTTATACATCACTACCAAAAGTTTATAATGCAGATTTTTCGAAGTATTACGCACACGGTATAAAACATGCTTTTAAATTAGATTTGTAAGGTTATGGCCTCTAAAAATGCACATTTTAAGGTGTTTTGGAGATGCACATTTTGAGGTTTTGCCTGAGTCATGAAGTATTAGGTTGTTGTGGTATGTGTGTATAAAATACACAGAAATCGATATTTACACCTTAATAATATATTATAGGGTTTTCGTCATCTAGTCAACATCAAGTAACAAAATTGTAGACAATAACTAGGTAATATAGTTAGATCTCTGAACGATAAGTTTTTGGAAAATAAGATACTAAAGTTGACGTTTCCTAATGTTTTAACATCTCTGACTTAAATCTTACAATAAAAGTCGTTTTGTACCATCAAGCACCTACTGTTTCTGAGGTTATGTGATGTTTTAACCTTCACATATTTGTGTTTCAGCTAAAGGAGTAGTATTCGATATAAGTATTTTATACTATGTATGGTTAAAAATTTATCTCTCATCGCGAAAAAAAAAGGTGAATATGTAAATAATCACTTTTTTACACATGAATTGTTAAATAAAAAAAAAATTTTTTTTGCAAAATCCGCAACGACAGATCTTTTAGAAATCATCTCAGCTTTACAATAAAAAGAAACAAATTGAAGATTGGTGAAAATCTGTGGTCTCTAGACAATTTTGACTGCAAAAAGAACGTTAATAATCACTGTTTTACACATTAATTCTTAAATAAAAAAAATTAATAAAAATTTTTGCAAAATCTACAGCCACAGATCTCTTGGAAATAATCTCAGCTTTAAGATAAAAAAAAAATTGAATATTGGTGGAAATCTGTGGTCTCTAGACCATTTTGACTTCAAAAAGTCCGTTTGGGCCCACTGTGCACCGGCGAGGATAAACTAAATTCGCACAAGACGGGAGAAAATATAATAAGAAAGGACAGGAAAAATCAAACAGAAATTTCCGATTTAGACAACTTTGACAACAAGGTAAAGAAAAAGAAACGCCGGAGAAATAATAATTCAAGCGAATATACGCCAAGCAACGACAGTGACGTGGACTCGGAGTCGGAATGGCCGTAGACAGAATCACAAAGAAATTAAACACTAAAAGTAGGCAAAGCAACAAAAAAAAGGAGATGGATCACGTAAACTCTCAACATAAAATGCAAATAAAAAGGAGAAGGCAGGAATACAGCTAATTGCAGCAAGTGACAGTGACGAAGAAGTTCTATGGCAAGGAACAATTATTGAAAAATTTGCATACCTGCGGAAAGATAAAAATATACAAAAAGAAGTAAAACTCACAAGAACGCCATTCATCAAAAGGGACGAAACACAAAATTTACAATGTCAAACTTGTAAACGCCAGCTGGATACACTACATAGAAATCCCACAGAATTTTCCAATACACCCGAACTAGAAGATACATTAAAGAAAATAGTAATAGCAAACTGCAACACACCATCTGGCGAAGAAGAGGTGCAAAAAGATAAACATAGGGCAATAACGCACTAGGAAAGACAGCTAGGTAAGGAAAACCTAGCGGCAAAAACAGAGGAGAAAAAAAGTGAGCAACAGAAAAGCGGGGCCCGAGAGGAAATATGTGTAGGGGTGAGCGAACCGAACGACATCAACGAGAAAGCAAACTCAAAGAGAGAGAGGACCACATGTGCGAGATAAAGACAAAATCCCGAGCGAAGGGAGACAGCAATCAGAGACGTCGAGTACAAGCGCAGCCGAACCATGTCGACTACAGATGAATCGACGCGCATGGAGCGAACCGTTTAGCACAAGGACATATATCGAGAGAAGGGGCGCACACAATATATCGCAATGCGTACTGACACGAGAACCCCTAAAGAAAAGGTCGGGTCTAAACAAAAAAATTTACGCTATGCTCGATGACTCAGTTAATAATGTTCAAACAAAGGTTCAGCTAGAGATAAAACGCCAAGATTTTAGGGAATGATAGGAGTTAAAATTGATGCGTGGGAAACTGATAGTACCACAGATCAGCAAAAAAACAAACATCTAGAGAATATAGTCAATGACCTACAGTAAAGTCATCAGTCAAATAAAGAGACCGAATTAGGTAGCGAAGTTGACCCAAATTCTGACGATATTACCCCACAAACAGAACGAATAGAAAATCACAAAGTAAGAAAAGACACGCCGCAAAATGAATGGAATAAGAGAAATTTTAAGACTCGAAAATGCGGACTTTACTGTGCGGAGCCACACGAAAAATTTTTGCTAACGAATGTCCCTTACGACGAAAGTTGTTTTTTCCACTGTTTAATCCTTCTTGATGACTTTACACTCTTAACGCAAAACTAAGAAGTGCCCTTCGTAAATCAAAATGAATACATGAAAATAGCAACCCAGGGGAGACAGAAGACATCCTCCGAAGCGATAACGCCTTCGGAGACGGGAAATGCGCTTTTATATATGCCTCAGAGTATAATAAAAATATATGCGCTTATTTCCAAGCGACTTTGGATAAGATTATGTATCAGAATTTTGTAGAAAATAAGGGCAGAAAATTTATACATTTATATTTAGAAAATCAACATTACCAAGCCCTAATAAAGGAAAACCATAATAAACAACAGAGGCCTGAGGGTAGCAGAAGCTCAGAAGCGGAGCCAGAGAAGCACCCGCCAAAAAGTAAAAAATTAGGACAAAATTTAGACAATGAGAAAATTGACAAGACAGAAGAGGATGAAAGAGATAGCGGAGGTAGTGATATTGGGCAGATAACACATGAGAAACGCAGGTTACCCGCTTCTGAACCCCCACCTCCACGGGAGCCTCCATCGGCACACAACTTGCAGGGTTCGTCTGATTCATCGTCAGAGAGCGACAGAGAACGAGGCAACGACTTAAATGAGGCCTTCGTACAATCAGAAAGCGTAGCAGAAAGTGACATCAGAAATGACATATTAAACTCGAGCGCCCTAGCGAAAAACAGAGTATACAGAACAAGGCTTCCTCAGGAACTACCACCATGGGCAACAAAGGAGAATGAGGACCCATCACCACTTCAAAAAGTGACAAAGTTATGGATCACCCCTTCAGATGTTTGGAAAATTCAAGTTTTTGCTTGATAACGGATAGCGTCCCTGATACCGAGACTATTGACGTACTCTATGAACGTGGCTATATAAATCCATTGGTTTCAAACAATGAAACTAAAGAAGTTGAAAACGCAGTTTTATTAAAAGACAGATAAGTTCACGTCATACGTATATACTTGAAAAAAGACTTTGACGATCCTGCGCTGAAATCTGACAATAAATAAGGTTTAGTGTCCCTGAAAGCACTAATAATGGCGAATAAAATCAAATCTATAGAAATAGTGAGAGACCTAGCGATTTAAAACATTAATCAATGGAACAATTTAGTGAATCAGAAGGACGAAATTTTTAAAGACCTTAAAGTAGCAGCTGAACCATACACAAATACATTTGAAGTACCACCAGCCGACCAGCGATATACGGTCATAAAATAATACCACGAAACTGCAGTTGGCGGGCACAAAGGCATAAGCAAAACTTACAATAGGATAGCACAAGATTTTTATTGGAGAAATATGCGACCAGACGTAACGCAATTCATTCTTGGCTGTAAATCTTGTCGAACCAAGAAACTTGTTCGAGTGAAAACAATACAAGCAATGTTAATCACAGATACTCCGAGTAGACCATTCGAAAAATATCTATTGATTTTTACGGACCTGTGAATAAACCTTCGAAACACGGAAACACCAATATATTGCCCATTCAAGACTGGTTAGCAAAATATATCGTCCTCGCTCCAGTACAGAAAGCAACAGCCAATGAGACAGTCAGAGCGCTAACTGACAAATTCATAGCATATTTTGGCGCACCAAAGAAATTATTATCTGATCGTGGAACCCACTTTATGAACAAAACTGTGGCGGAATTTGCAAGATTGTTTGAAATTGACACAATGGCGAGCTCCGCCTACCACCCCCAAATTAATGCGCAATAGAGCGCAAGCATCATGTCTTAGCATAATATTTAAAAGCATATCTCGATAAGTCCGAAAAATGGGACGAACTCTTACCATCGTGTATAATTGCATACAATACCTCAGAACATAAAAGTACAAGATACATGCCTTACGAACTACTATTCGGACAAAAAGCTTGCATACCATCAAACATTAAGCGTCAACAAGATGATCCAACGTATGACAAGTATTTCGAACAAATTGCTGAGTCGCTAACGGAAATGCACATTATAGCAGCCATGAAACTGGTACAAGCTGAATTCCGCTTAAAATACTATGATGACAGAAAACTTAATACTAAGTTTTTCATGGAAGGAAAGTCCGTTTTTGTCCTTAAAGATCCGTCAAAAGGCATATACAACGCACAATATGAGGGACCCTCCGAGAT
Organism: Copidosoma aretas; assembly: GCA_030522625.1. Taxonomy (NCBI): domain Eukaryota; kingdom Metazoa; phylum Arthropoda; class Insecta; order Hymenoptera; family Encyrtidae; genus Copidosoma; species Copidosoma aretas. The sequence goes on from JAPYYV010014473.1 coordinate 5,719, forward strand.
TGCGGTAATCGATTATAAAACCCATAATGTAAAGCTACAGAGAGGCGAAGAAGTTAGAGTCACCCATGTAGATAAAATAAAGAAAACTTGCATACTCAAAACGACTACACAAAATGAAAAATAATTAGCGTTTACTTAATTATCTAAATAAATGAAACAAAAGAGATCAGGGAATAGCCCTTCGAAATATTTTTTCTTTGAGGCCCCCGACGCGCGAAAAATAAAATATTTAGCATAATTGATATCTAATATACATAATAACAAAAAAGGTGAATGAAATAAAAGTAAATAAAATTATAACATATAAAAAATAATACAAAATCCGTAACAATAATAAAGAAAAAGAAAAGGTTTAAATCTAAAATTATTATAATTAATTTAATTCTTATTCAGGTGCATCGCAAAAATACAAGGAGGAAGAAAAAGTTAAATAAATATTTAGAACCGTATAATGGTTGTACACTCAACATGTGGGACAGTGAAATTAATAAATGATAAATGAGTTCATATTTGACAACCCTTTAATCATTTTGTTAGTTTGCATGATCACCTCTTTCATGAAATAATAGCAGAGATTCAGAGCATCAAATGAGAAAAAAAAATAATGTCAAAAGACACAATGATACAATGCAAAGAACAAAATTTAGTGATGTTAACGCAATAGCAAACAGACAGAATAATTAAAAGATACATATTACTGCAAGAACGATAGTGGATTTAAAAACCGCAGTAACATCATGTGACTTAAGTATGACAAAAAAAAATGTTTCTAATCATTATTATAAAAAAAAAATTGTTGTTGCAAAAAAAAGGAAAAAATATAATAAAATGAAAAAAACATGATTTATAAAAGACTACCAATTGATTTAAGGTATGTGTTAATTAATCCTTACTCGACACGAACGTAAGTAATAGATTTTAGAGGAAGTGTGGAATGCGAAAATTTAGATTACGAAAGATTATTAATTACTTTGATTAACATTCGTTTCATTTGTTATTAACGATATTGGCACATACAAATTATTTCATCAACTAGGCACTTAATTATAGTTCCTTACTCAGCTTTCTCACGAACAAATCCAGGTACCTAAGTTACCTTCACCATTTTCAAAAAAAAAAATCAACAGAAAGCAAAGGAGGTTCATCATTGTTGTACCTAACAAACCGACAACCTTTTCGCTCATAAAGAAAAGAGTATTATTAGATGTTAGTTTATTAGAACCAGATAAAATAGTTATAGACAGAACTGAAAGTTCTGAAAAAAAACAATCATAACTGTAAACGAGACTAAGAGCAAAAAAATGTAAGAAAAAACGATATACGTATCAGACATGTATATGCATAAAAAAAAAAACTTTTAAAGGAAATATTTTTTAGGTCTCATAAAAGCAGTTTGAACGACCTAAACAGATGCGCCAGTGTACAATCACGAAAGGCCTACAGCAACCATAAATCGACCCATGGCCGAAAATAGTTCCAGATTTACGACTAGAGCAGCAGTTTCCATCGTCACTGAATATCGGAGTCGTCATGGCAAGAAAAATGTGCAGTGATAAAAAGAAGAAAACCGTTAGCAACTCGCCAAACGATGAAGAAAAGTATCGATGATACACCAAAAAAACCTTCAAACAAGAGCATTCGTCCGCAGAAGGAATTAGTCGAATACAGATGTCCTTAAGATAATACCTAACCTCTAACGGCAAAAAAAGTAAAAACAGCTAACCAATCCCCTCAAAAAAAAAAAAAAAATTTCCTAAAACCCACGCAGACTCATACAAATTTATGTTTCCTACTTCGGGCGTTTTTGAGAGGCTGGTGCGCCCTCGGTAGGAAAAATAGCATTCTCCACTCATGTGCATCCGACCAGGGTAGTCCCTACAGTCCCTTGAGCGTTGCTTCGCAAGCGCCCTCGGGCCAAGGGACCGCCCTGGAGAGATACACATTTGTGAAAAAAACTATTCCATTGGAAAAAAAAAATAAATAAATAAATAAATAAAATGCTAACACAATGATCAGTGTCGTAAATAGACATTAGGCAAATCAAATATGAAATAATTACTTACGCAATCATCACATCCTCTAACGTCCACTAAAACAAACTATGTTAATGGCGTCGAATTATATAAGAGTAATTGTAACAATAATAATAGGAAAGCATAAACAGTTGCAAAAAAAGGAAAATAATAAGTAAACAAATAATTTAAATAAATTAAGTTGAGTAATACCATAGGTTGGAGGTAATGTCATAAATAGAATTGCGTATAAAAGAGATTAGTTAAAGAAGGCCACATACATATTGTTACAACACCAACATGCTGGGTGCAGAATACTTTAGCTACTTTACGCGTCTTCTCTTTCTCCTTACTAGCAAATACAAAAGGGCTTTTTCAATGGGGGGCCCCTCTACTAATCTGTTATAGAATAATTACAGGTACAAGACACTCTGTGACCACCAGAAAGGCACCAGATAACAGCTTACCACTACGACCGGTAATGATACAACAAGAAGGAGCCAGGAGTGAGCCTATCGTCATCCAGACGCAGGGACATCTAACACCTGTACAACAGGCCGACAATCAAACTCAGAAGCGTATGGCCGTCAAAAAAAAGCCAACAGCTCGAAAATAACAAACCTTATGGTTGTCAAACGAGCAATCAAGTTTAAAAAAAGAAAAAAACAGCATTACTGCCGTACAACAACATCCTCGGATAGAATAACAATAAGAATAATGATAATAATATTACTAAAAAAAATAATAGAATAACTAACATACGAACATTAAAACCTATAATTGCTTGAAAATACTAACAAAGAAAAACCTAGTAATGTAAATTGAACGCAGTAACGCCTTAGCCATAGACATCCTTGACACTAATTTTAATATGTATATCTTGCACAACTTGATGCATGCACCTACCATGAATATTTTAATACATACATTATTTGTAAAAGAGCAGAGATACTGCTACACAATTCTTAAGAAATAACCAAATTGTAATCGTTTTTCACTTAAGATTAAGCGTATAAATATAAGAAAAGACGTCTAATGAACTATACCATAATACATTTGCATACAAAATGAGCATTATGAACAAGTAACTTTACGAATATGATACCAAATCCTTAATATGGGATAATGTAAAAAAAAAAATATGTAAAGGAAAAAAAAACCATGTGAAAAAATTATAATGCAACCTTAGTACAAAAAATGATTTTGCAATCTTGCACGATTATTATAAAAGAGGGAAGAGCGCGTACATGAACAAGAAAAAATGTATGCACTAAAAAACACAGCCCAACTAATCCTTAGGCAAAACGAAGATCAGCAGAAAAAGACTACCTCTTTACTTCTTCAATGGAAAAGCGTACAACATAAACAACAAATCACAAACATTACTCAAACACCTACCCTCAACATACAGGAAAATCGCCGTCGAGGATGACGTCGTCGCGGCCCCGGACGTGTGGCGTATAGTATACATAGCATATCAATACATACGCACCCCATGACCTCAGATAGGGACGTATGACCAACGAAGAGGAGAAGTGGAACTCTTGAGTCGAGTCAGAGAGTAGAGGAGAAAGAGAAGATTCGGGTCTCTCGAGACTGGCAGACGTGTCTCCAGATTACTGAGCTACTCTTCGCTCTTCCCTCGGTCATAAAGAATAATGAAAAGAAGTAAATAGTCCTAACTGTGTACTTATTTTGCGTTCACCCAACTGACCACAAACCCACGTAACAATTGCGAGTAAATTAACTTTCGGAATTTTTATTTTTAATCTTGGAAACCATACATTTAACGAAAATATTTTAAAATTGAAGGTGTGTTTTTCGATTCTGTACAAGCTAAATTTTTTTTAATTGATTTGCTATATTTTGAAATTTTGCTTTTTGACAGCACTTTTTGGATTTCTGAGCGTGGACCCGATTTCTCATTCCAAACTCTCAGTTAATACATGCTCAAGTGTAAAGTATGTTTGCTACCACCTATGTTTTCGAGCATGATGGTGCATATCAGTGCTTTATCAACGAATCAAAGCAATGATAGAAATATTTCATGTACACCTTATAAATTAATCATTTTCAAAAATACAATTAATTACTGCATACTATTGCAATTAATTACAAGGGAAAAGACAAGCTGGAATATGTGATGTTATCGCCTGCTTATCGTGTTCATAACTAAACTACAATGACGTTCCTATAGTGTATACTCGCATTAAAAAGTGAAATTGATGCGACAAGATTTCAAGACAGAAGTAAAACTTTGATATTTTTATAAGTTTATTACATATAAATTTTATTTAAATTATAAAAAAAATTGATTCAAAACACAAAATGTGGGTAAACATCCGTAAAGCACATTCCTCCAATCTGCTCAAAAATTGGTATACGGGGGTTTTTTGATGTGCTGATCACGAATATAACTATGAATATACCCGCAAATGATCCAAAGTTGGTCAAAATGACCCAAAATGGTCAAAAATGACCCCTACCACCAAAATTAATGGAAATCAGTATATAAGGATAATTTTGCATGCTGAGTACGAATTTGGCTGTGAAAAACACTGCAAATTTGATGTAACCTATATGCTTTTAATTTTTTTTAATTTTTTTTATGAAAAAATTCATCCATGCAATTCAAAACATTATTGGATTTTAGGACGAAAAAATAAGCAAACAGTTTTTTAGTAATTGTGTTGGAGTACTTATGAATTCTGTTTATTTTATTCTTATGATTGTAAAACAATATTTTTCTTGTGACAAATGAATAATTTAATAATCCCATATTACTGTAAATAGTCATATTTATATTCAATTTGAATCATTTTGAGCCGATCTATAACCAGGGTAACATACTTTAATATCGTTAATTAACTGATTAAATGGATCTACTTTCAGTTTTTGAACACGTCGACGCCACAAAAATTCACATAAATGGTCAGCGAAAGTATCTTTACGAACTCCTCCACGACTTAAAATTTTTTGAATCCAGTGCCAGAAGGATTCTATGTTTTGTGTGTAGGCGCCTGATTCAGGATCTACAAAATTTTCGGAATGATTTACACTTTTATGAATAAAACCATGTTCATTTAAATTACAGTAGCTCTTCCATAAATCTGTTTGGATTTCAGTGCCGACTTTTACGTGTTTTTTTTATCAAAGTTAATAAGGTGACTTTGTCTCGCTTATTATTTGGGAAAATTTCAAGCCTATTTTTGTCTGGATTTCCTCTTTGAATCATCCCTAGGATCCATGATCCCTCAACAACACGCCCTCGTTCAAATTTTCTCCGTCCGATCTTACATTCGTCTAT
>JAPYYV010014474.1:0-18047 GCA_030522625.1 Copidosoma aretas
TTCAATTTTCAGAGGGATCCACTACTTACATTTACAATAAAATAAAAAAAACAGTGTCAGACGAATATCTATAGGTATACCAATGCATGCAAAACAGTTCCTGGCGCAGCCGCATGCTCGCTCCCCCCTCACTGCACTCTCTACATTTCCCCTCTGACTGTAATGAACGTCCTTAAGTGCCCGTAATAGATTTTTCTATGGGAAATCTCAATTACAGCTTGGACCTTACAATTTTTCCAAAGGTTGAAGGGAGTCATCAGAAAATTTCAAAGTATCATCGAAGCCGAGATAATTCAAAGGTACAGAGAGCTTATAAAATACACGTGATTTTATAAACTATTTTTTTTCCTGAATGTAAATACATACATCATTAACATACAACAGTTCCGCTAAAACTCGCCCGAAAGAGTTAGTTGTATGTATGTGAACAGACAGCCTTTTAAAATAAGTGTCGCGATAAAGAGCCGAAGGTTATTATTTTAATTGGCAGCGCGAAAAGCGCTAAGCAGAATGACGTCTGCTAGTTCAATTTTTTCTTTCGCTGAAAATTGAATTACCGCAAATAAGTACGCTGTACTCGCAGTGCACTCACAAATTTACCAAAAGAAAATGTGGTTCATCTCCGAAGTACTGACGATCAACATGCTCAGCAGCCTGTTCGGGCTCTTCCTGCAGGCCGACTACAGCACCCACATAACGTTCCACGTGGACGTACAAGTCATCGAGAACAACACGAGAACAAATAACTACGATTTCACGCCGGCGGCCGTGGAGACGATCAACGCCCTGGCACAGAACCGCTTCCCGGACGACTTTCTCCTCGGGGCAGCCTCCTCCGCCTACCAGATCGATAACTATTTAAGTAATCAATGGTATCAACGACGAGGATCACAGGAGCGAAAAGCTATCCGCAAAAATGATCAAGAATATTTTCCGATTGAAAAAGCTACCTGAAAATTTTGCAACTGCTTACAACGCGTAAAAGGTCAGTTGTTGTATGAATGAATTAGAAACAAAAAAAACTCACATTGTCTTTGTCAGCATTATTTATTTCAGTTTACAGTGATAAGATATAACCATTTTGTTTTTGTTATCTGTCTACATTGGAGTGGAATGGTTCAACGAAGACTATTTTCATCTTAGCTATATCAGGACAGCAAGACGCAGGTTAATCAAATTTCTAATACCTAGCTCGCTCACTCGGTCTCTTTTTTCGTTACATTGAATTCCTTTTGTTTATTTCATAAAAATCAACAATATGTATATGATACAGTGTGGTCACTCTATTTTTTATTTGACAAATAGTCGATTAATTGAACACATATAAGTACGCATTTCGGAATGTTGTAGAAAAAATCATGATGTCATAATCGCAGATTTAGACGTTTATTAATTCAGAAATTTCGTCCCTTGCCGAAACAAACAGGTATTAGTAATAATTTTTCTCTTTCAACGCATGACTTCTTCACAGCGGGTCTTTTGTGTTTTCACTAGAGCAAAAAGTGTAAGAAGACATACTTAAATCGTCCATTGTTTGTGTAAATTTGAAAACAGCCCGGGCATATTAGATTATGTGTGAAACCAGCTCTGCATGTAAGAATTCATGCTTTGTATGAAAAAGCCTAGTCTTTTCATAGCCACTTGTTTGTTTGTAAATATTTTGACAATCAGCCATACATTTCATTTCGATCGTATTTTTCGGGATAAAAATAAATCTATATATATATATTATACATGTATGTATATGTGATTTGAAATTTGTTACAATATTATAATGTACCATTTATTTAGTTTAAACATTAAACTATTTTCATCACTTCACTTTTTGACAAGAAATTATTTACAATTGACATTACTCCATTTTACTCTAGTCATTGTAGATAAATAGATACTGGTAACTTTGGACTTCATTAATAATTAATAACATTTACAAAAAAATGTATCAAAAATGAACCATAATCATAACAATAGTATACGTAGTAGTATAAAAAAGCTCAAAAGTGTACTTTCCTTATAAAAATGTACAATTGAAGTGTACAAATCAGACATTGGAAAAAATCGATCTTTTATTCACCTCGAATAGCTACAAGATAATCATCATAGCAAGTAAGAATACATTTAAGAATTTCTTTTAGAATTAGTTTAGTCGTAGATAGAGTTTTCAGATATTTTTTTTTTAAATTATAAAGATTACATTTTTAATTATATTCAAAAATATTGAAACGAAATTATAATATAACTTCACAACCTTAATATTAAAAATTAATCATGCACAACGATTTTTATCATTTTTTTTAAAGAACGTTGTGTATCAACATCAAGGGTAAATTTTAATGGAAGGCTTAAAGCCAGTGTCCATGACGTCATCTATGTATGTTAAATTGAATTGGAGAAAAGAAAAAGTAAGAAACAACTTCCGACGCTTGAAAGTCCAACTATTAATACTTATTATGTTAATTATTTTTGCGGTGGGCCCTGACACACATTTTTACTTCAGCATAAAAATGCTCCTTTACACTAATAGGATATTAGCGGTGTTAAAACTTTTAATCTTGAAAACGTTGTTCCCGTATTTTACGTGAATTATATAGGGTATCTAATAATTTTAACAAAAGTAATATTTGTGGTCAGAAATGTTGATCGATATAAATAACAGCATTTTGATCTTGTACATTACATCTTGTACCATTTTTATATTTTTTTCAAGTTGAAGTTGTATTTTTTACATTTATTATTTCTTTAAGATTCACATTAAAAAATACTTTTTTTTTTTTTAGATATTTTTATCTATACATTAATTTTTTTTAGATCTTAAGTTTTTGTATGCAACTCTTAGGTTTAAAGACGTTAACTTATTTTATATAATTGTGATATTAATGTACTTAACAATTTATCAAAGTTTTTAGTTGACAGTTAAATAAATTTCAACAGATGTGTGCGTCTAGCAATTTAAAATTTATAAAAAAGCTTGATAAAAAATTACGTTTTATTTATTTTATTATTTTAAATAATATAATGCATCTCTATTATTGTTAAAAATACTTCAAACATTTTTTTAATACATCAATGTCATCATCTAACACTTATTAACAAATAACAAACCATTTTTAACAACTAATACATAATATTTAAAATTTTCCTTTTGTGCATCATCAATATTGATACATAAATCTAAAACAAGTATAATCTAAATGATTACAATATTTTCGAAATAAAATTTGTAAAAATTATAAAAATGCTAGCAGCGCTTAGCACGAATCACAAGAATTTTAAAAATTCAAACATTATTTAAATAGCTGAACACATTCTTTAAAGAATTGAGCACAACTTGGGAGAGATATAATTTGTTAAGATTTGTATAATTTAACAATATACTTGATTTTGTGAGTAATATTGTCCTCTGGCCTATTTTCATTATTTCATTCGATTCTAAATCTAAGACTAAAATTCTTTGACACATGGTAACTTGTAAGCAGAATTTCATCATCACTAATTACAAGTTTTAATTGTAGTCAGTCTGAATTAGTGAAAAAAATTAGCTTTGTCCTTGGTATACGTTTTTGAACAAATTTTTAGTGAAACAACATGCAACAAGTGCACAAATCGACTACTGATAATGAAATTTGTAATGATTTGTGATACATTTCAATCAATGGAATGTCAAATAATTAGAAAATCTGACGCTTTGGTAGTTGCCTCACCAACTCAAGAAAATTTACCTTTTCGCGGACTGATGACATTATTCGCCATCAGAAGATTCTGTGGAACTTTCCGGCATCGAGCTGAACCAGTTACCCCGCGAATTTCTACAAAAAATTGACAATTTTATCTGTTGTAATCAATTTTTAATAATTCTCTATTTCTGCCTTATGAAAAAAAAGTTATCATACAATTGATATTATATGAAACGATTCTGATTGGTTAGTTCAGTGAAAATAATGCGATGCAATTGGAAGGCGCTGTTAAACGTGCAAAAATTTTACTCTTTTATGCACAGAGTAAAGAAAAAAGGTTTTAGTTTTTTTTCCAAGTTTATACCAAGATTGTGAAACACAGAGCTATGTACATTGGGGATTGTATTTAAACTAAAAATACGTATCTTAAAAAATGAGTGTGATGAACGAACATGAGATTTTTACTGAAAAAGTTACGCACACTATATTACAAAACAATAACTGTATTGAATTTGTCATTGATATAAGTAACATATGCACGAAGTATGCGCGAGTTCATCTGGTAGTATTAAAATAATTTTACAAAATATCACAGAACATTTAATTGTCGACGAAAACATAAAAATGACAAATCTTTCATGCTACAAATACAGCACTTCAGATGGATAATTATATGGGATCGGGTTAGAGAAGAAAATATTATTTGGTATTGTCAATAATGTCCATCTATTGCGAGGTTTTGGAATCTTACCGTGGTAAAATGACAACATTGAAGGGTTTCAAAATCAAATACTGCTGCGATATGTAAAATTTTTCTTACTACATAGAAAACAAAAAATAGACCTGTATTTCAAATTTAAAGACGTTTTTTCAATCTTGCCACTAATACACAACATTTTAAAGTGATAAGCAAAATTTGGAACAATTATGTTATAGGTCGATTTTTCGAATGATGTCCTTCAACAAATTTATGTAAAAAGTAATTTGCCAGAGAATGTCTTTGACTAAAAACGCGAATGTATTTAGGTATACACTGAAAAGAATATTGTTAATGTAATCGAAGACATTAGTGACTACTTTCACATAACGTGAGATGTTTCGCTTTCGATTTTCATAATAATTCGTTCATCTTTCAACACGCATGGATCGTTTGTTGAAGAATATCGATCGATTCAAATATTTTTCAAAATGTCAAAGGTTTAAATAAAACTTGACACGAGTATTACCTTGTACGAGAGCGCGTGTTAGTAGGCAAGGTGAGAGAAGTTCTATAGTACTGGGGAGTTGCATTGGAGGCAGCATCTTCTGGCCTCCTCTGCAATGTCATTGTCTCGTGCGGCGATGTAATCAACTCGTCCTCGTTATCCAAATAAAACCTGGAGCCGCTGGCACTTTTGCAATTTTCGCACTCGCTTCGATAATCATCCGTATCGTCGTGCAGCGGCGGCAATACTTGACCGCTACACGTGCAAGTAACCGAATCAAAACTTCCTTCTTCATTGACCACGTTTGCTGCAGCTAACGAAGGCTGTCAAAGTTCAAGCGCATGATTAAGTAGTTCAATTCGGTCGAATCACGATGAATTTATTCGTCAAGTACTCGTGCAAATACCTTGTAATTGCATAACGATGTGGACGTATCTTTAGATTTGGTTTCTGTAGTTTTCGCTGGTGTAGATATTTTCTCCTGAGGACGCAAATTCACGTCGAAAAACGCATTCGCTCGTATTGCAACTTTTCCACTAGGAAATGTAGATGGAACATCCGGTGGAACATTTATCGAAGAAGCTGTGGCTCTCGGTGAGGGACTGGGATCTCTAGCGACCGAATTTTTCCGAGCTGTTAACGGTGTATTGAACAGAGGAGCCAGCGGGCGTTGAATTGAGTACTCTCTTCGCAGACGCAAACTTCCACTGGTCGCCAGGGTCCGCGGTATCGTTCTGTGGACCCCGGCTTGGGAATTGGAGAGAGTAGCAGATATCGTAAAAGCTCCTCCTGGCCGAGGAAGCGTCTTGTGCTGTCTGTAACTCTGTCCAGCTGAATTCTGAGGGCTTGGCTGCAGATGCTGATTACTAAGAGAATAATTATTTTGCATAGTGATGTTGCCGGCACTACTCGATAAGGCTGATCTATTGACAGGTAATGGTAGATTTTCATAGATGTTTGCACTCGCAGCAAAACTCGTTGAGCACGCAGCAGAGCAAAAATCAGGAGCCACAGATTCGCTTTGGTTTGATTGATAACAGTTGTGGGCTGCTGGACTGCTCAAAGGTCTGTTGGTAGTGGTAGATATCAACGGAGATAAGCTCGATGCATTGTTTTGCGACAGTGTAGGCGAACTAGCTGGTAGTCCATTTTGACTGTTAGTTACTAGTGAGATATTTGTGTGGGCAGTGTGCTCCATTAAATAGGTATTGGAAAAATTTAACGGGGAAAGTGTATTTTGGTTCATGGATAGCAAAGCTTGCTCAGCTCTGGCAGCTGCTACTGCTTCCTCGTATGGAGGAGGAGCTTCCCCACGGGGAAAATAATTACTTGGAGGCTTCCATAAAGGATAACCCCCGTTGCACGGCAAGTCATCCATTGGCATGCCATGCTGCAAGCTACTTCTGTCCAAGTAACCCATACTGCCCAATGATCTTTGATCATCAGCTATATGTCTATTTTGTTGTTCTACAACAAAAAGGAAATATATGTAAATTATCAATCGAGCCAAAATACGTCATATACGAGTCTACGTATTTGTCTGTCCCATACCTCTTTTTTTCAGCCTAAAATGGAAGATCAAAATCACCGATACTATAAAAAATGTACCAATAATTACAGCCAGTATGTAGCCTAAGAGAAGTGGCCTCAACTCAGGGTTTAAATCTGTCCCATCATTGGTCGTGGAGGATAGAGTATCATCCAAACAAATAAGCTCGCAACAATTACTGCCGAAGCGAAATGTCTTGCAATCTTTATTTGGCAGAGACTCTTGATCTTTGTACTGAACAGACATACAATTGCAACATGTGAATACCTGTTTAATCTGGGTAAAGATGAAAAAAGGTGTATAGTACCTTGCACAGTACAGCCTTGCAATAAGTAGGATTTCCATTAACACAGATGCAGATTGTGCAGGGTTTTGGTCCAGGAACATAAAACTGGCCTGTCTCTATGCTAGAACCATTTATGTCCCTGCACATAGCACCAGCGCCAGCCAGTGCTTCAGCTTTGCAATGCAAAAGAAACAGCAGCAGCAGCAGCCACAGAGGCAAGTGGAACAAAAAAATTGTCACAATTAGTCGACATTATTTACCAGTATAAGAGTTAATGGGTGCTTTTTGGACAATTATTAATACGTAAGTAGTATTCAGTTTGATAGGTGAAAGGACATAAGTAGTCACCTAAAATTGGGTGCTTATAAGTATATATGACATGCTGTAAACTGTGTCAAGTCAAACGCACACGGAAGATCGCCCTACTTTGATGAAGGTGTCGTTTGCTCGAGATTCAGGTCGAGACGTAAAAAAGAACGCAAACGAGGAATGAGCAGTGTCGGGTGCGCAACGAAGATACAATAAACATGGCATAAATAAGTACAGGTAATAGTAAAACACTTGGATGTAACTGTGGGCACCGGTATCCAAATAATGCGTGACAAATAAATAAGAAAGCTTAAAGCTTCTTACCGCCGAAAGCACTAAGCATTCTGCCGTCGTTATCTCATCTCTGTATGCTTTCTGATGTTGCTAACTGCTGCTGCTGCTGCTGCTCCTAAACTGCTCCTTCCCCTCCTGCTCCGCGCGCCGAGGAGGTGGAGCCCAGGTGGAGGTGGCGATGATGGTGACGGCTGCTCCCAGTGTTGCGTAGCGTGGGCATATTAGATTAACGCTTCTATAGCCAACGTTTCTCACCAACAACCAACCAACACAGCAGGACTACAAGAGTGCAAACTGCAAAGAGGACACATACTTGAGCGCAGCAAATATTTTTTTGGAGTATGTTTTGGAGCCACAGACGCGCACACAACAGCCGTGATGGGGGCTAATAACGTGTGTCTCTCGCCCACTGTAGCAGACGAGACTCACGAGACGCGACTGACGCGAGTGAGCAACTTGACAGCTCTCGCACGTCAATCCCGCAGTTCAGAGTGTTCAGACTTCAGACACTTCAAACAGTTCAAACCAACATAGCGCACGATTTTATTCGCAAAGGACGCAAAGCAGACTACTAGACTACTACTCACTAATATTCATAAGTACTTATAACATATATACGCAGCGCACCCAACGCTATAAGTATAATTATAGGATCAGTGTACTTATATAAAGGCAAGGGGTATGATTGTCGGTACTGCTGCTGTCACCATTGTTTCGCGCTGCAACGGTGGAATAAGATGCTTCGTTAGGAATCTCACAAATCATGAAACATCATTTCCAAGTTAAGTTGCTTTCTTAATTATAATTTACATTAATTTAATACTTATTAATTTATCGAGCTCTGAACTTCTTAGTGTCTTTTTCGCATTCAGCTTGTCCTTTATATAATTAATATTTGTATTTTGTGTGGAAAATTAATTTTAGAACCGTACAAATGTATTATTAGCAATTAATATATATGCTCGGCTGAAGAAGATGATTTTATTGTCGGCTATCTTTTGCCATGTTTTATCTGACCACCGCAGAAACATATATAACGCAAAGCCGATTTGATACATATATGTATAGAAGATCATTTTTACAAAAGCTTATTTTGTATAACATTTGAAAAAATTTCGTTTCCCTCAAGCTAAGCAAAATTCGTAGGATTTGTTTGGCAACCTTTTTTGACGGTTTTTTTGCAACTTTGCAAAATTTTTACTTCCGAACGAACGGTAATGAATTTGAAATATTTTGGTTTTGTTGGGTGCATAATGTTATATTGTATTTAAAACATTCCAAATTTAATTGCATCCTGCAGGCCAAGGTTTATATTTTTGTTGTTGTTGAAAATAACATGCACTTTACTATTTGTTACTGAATATATATACTATTATATGGTTCTGAAGTATTGAATAAAAATATCACAAACCTTCCTGTGACAATAATATATAATATGGCAATCTTACGCGCAGCAATAAATTTTTTCTCTCAAGTAGAAAAGTGTGTTGAGCCGCAACACTCGCAACAGTACAGCAACCAAACAAATAATAACATAAAAGGCGGCTGTTAATGGCCGGTATACAGGTATATAGGATCGATGGCACATATATCCGTTACTCTTAATATAACATCATCATCTGTCTGATCCTTTGAGCGACTTCGCAATAGCCAAGAGCTGATTATACATACGTGGCATATCTATATCGGAAACATATCATACATATGAAAGAGTTTTTAAAAATTAAAAGCCTTGATCAACTTTTAGCTGAAACTGAAAAAAGAGAAAGTTGATCTATAAGTTATAAGTACTACCTGCGTCGTTGCATCATAATTATCTTAATTCATTTCATCATTATTCAACGACAAAATTCGAAACTACGCCTGAAGCTTATAAACTATGTATAATCTATCTATTTATTACGTCATCACATATGATTGTCACAAAAATGGCACAGTTATGTAGGCGAGCACTAGCGTACTATAATAGTAGCAATAATATTAATAGTACTTCACGCGAATCATCGCAAACCCTTGATTCGTACACTGTTAAAAATGTCATGAAAATTAATGCACATGCATTAATTTTTAACATTCAATTATATCTATATACACATACATACATAGATATACCTGCTGCGCTTGATACAAATACATGATATTATAACATGCATATATATATATGTGTGCGTATTAAATTTATTGCATAATGCACCGCACCGAGCGACCTTGCATTACTCTATTGTAAACATTTCTTACGCGCGGCTATTGGTAATACTTCACAAGAGACAAGTTGAATTTTTTTTAATCCATCCGACTATTATAAATATATTTATATGGCCATTGATGAACCTGACTTATTGATTCACTTTTATCCATATATTATATGCCGACTTATGAGCTAATATAGTTTTGAATTCTGAAAAACGAAAGATTAAAATGTTCTCCAAACACCATAATGTGCGCACAAACATTACGTTTAGTATTTTTTCGCCAAGTGTTAAGTACAAGATACATCAGGGTTCCCCAAATATTGAGATTACCGCATTCACGCTTTTGCTTAAAAATGATGGCACTGAAACTTAAACTTGCTGACGTGCAGAATGAAGATACGTATATCATATTTCTTTCATTGCCGCATCAGTTATTCTATTAGTGTCTGGATAAACGTCGATTCTTTTGTCGTGGGTAAAAACGCTCTGATGTATCTCGATTGGAAGGCTGAATATAAGTATACTATAATAATCTATGATCTGATTCCAAAGTCGTCACCGACAATTTCGCTTCGAACGATAATTTTTAAATTACATTTGATTGCAAACTATCGAGCAGGTTTTTTTTCTCCAATTTATTGCTCGGTTTGAAATCGTACGATAGTTTCTTTTTATAATAAACAATACTTATCAAACTTGCTAATGGAATTTTCGAAAACTCCACGTTTTTTCTCCAATTGCTCTTAGCACACTCATTTCAATATATTATATGGATATGGTATACAAGAAGTATCATTACGTAAGGCAAACCGTCGAATTGCCCGTTCGAAGCTCAGGCGTTTTTATTTTTTCGCTGGCACCTGCAAAGTTAAAAAAAAAAATGACGCTCGCCAAACTGACAAATTCATGCTATCATTGAAAACAAACACAACCCCGACTTTTTAGGCTACAATAATTAACATTTTAGGTACACGCTCAAAAAATAAAAAAATAAACGTAACCTTTGGCTTCAAAATTTAAGACAAACACTAAATCAAGCAATGACACCTGAATAAATAGAAAAAAAAAAAAAAAAAAAAAAAAAAAAAACCGGAAAATAAGCAACAAAAAAAAAAAGAGTAAAAAGAAGAAAAGTGAGTCGACATGCAGGAACTCGAAGACGAACCCAGGGACATACAAAATGCACGTCCCGTCGAAGAGGAAGTCAAGAGGGGCGAAGTCGACGAGCTTTCGGTCGAGGAGGCAGCCACTGGAGCTCCTCAAAAACCAAAAAAGCTGGATCCCCCTCCTCCTTCTCATCGCTGCCAAAAAGCGGTGCGTCTCATTTATCATACGTTCAATCTTATTATACCCCACCACGACATCCATGTATACAAATCCGTCCGGCCCGTGCAGAAATCGGTACCTGCAAAGGTCGACCGCTGCGAAGCCAAGCGGGAGAGGCACGCGGCGGAGTCGCGAAAGACCGCGACGGTCTACGTGCACGGGCCGGAATGCAAGCCCCCCAGGATGGACCGGACGCCCCGGCACTGCATGACGAAGCAGGAGTACCTCGACTTCCTGGCAGAGCCGAGGTGGGCATCGACGAATCTCCAAAAGCTGCGAGTTCTGGTATACCTTGGCACACAATTAATCGACGCCCGATCAGCAAAAAGTGCGAGTCGCCGTGCGAGAAGTTGCCGGTGGTGCGCCGGATCCGGCCGATCCCGGCCCGCATCGAGGAACTGGCCAAGCCCCTGAAGCGCCGTCTGATCCTGACCCTCGAGGAGCGCGGCGAGCTGATGCCCGCGAGGATGCTCGACCACCTGATCGAGACGGTCGAGGAGAAGATGGCCCTCACGCCAGAGTAGGTATACGCTCCGACTAGGGCCCACGAGTGGGCCGTCCGAACTTAGCTGGACGATCGCTCGCTCGCAGGCAGGCGGAGGACTACGTACGGGACCGGAGACTAGAGTCCAGCAGGAAACGCAAGCGGAAACGAGACGAGCCGACGACTGCCAGCTGCGAGGAGAGACCGAGGAGGAAGAGGCGGAGGAAGAGGAACAAATGCAGCGACGAGCCGCCGATGCTGCTGCGGGGCTCGGGTGAGCCGTGCCTCGACCCCGAGGCTGCCACCTGTCAGTACAAGATGGCGCTGAGGTTCGTCCACGGTATCCTCGGCTGGAAGTGCAGCCGGCCGGCTTCCGAGTACCAGGACATAGCCGAGGTCGTGCTGATGCGGCTGAGCCAGCTGCTCGAGTACGAGCCCCGGGGCGACGAGGACCGCAAGTCCCGGCAGATGCGCTTGCTCGCCAAGCTGTTCGCCTGCTGGATAGCGGGCCTCCTGTGCGAGGTGGCCGATCTGCGGAGAGCCGAGCTGGAGGCCGATTGCCTGCGCCGGAGACAGGAGGCCCAGGAGCTCGCGGACCGCCAGGCCCAGGAGCAGGACACCCCCGCCTCGAGCCTGGACGGCGACGGGTACGACGCGGACGACGACGACCAGGAGGACCTGGAGTTGGGGGAGAGAGCGGGGCCAGGAGAACTGGAGGATGATAGCGAGGAGGAACTACTGGCCAGCGAGCACGAGGATGTCGAGATCAAGGAGGAGGCCGTGGATGGGGCGGAGGTGGAGGAGGCCATTAGCAGCAAGGTCGACGCGGCGAGCCAGTACGCGACGGAGGAGCTGGAGGAGGAAGGAGAGGACGAGACGGAAGAGGAGCTGACGGAGGATGAAGATGATAAACTGGCCAGTCTGGCGGACGCGTCGCTGCAGACGGAGGCCGCCTCGCGCGGGATCGACGCCCAGACGGCCGCCGAGTCGCCCGAGCTGGCCGAGCTCGAGAAGATGGCCTCGCGCGTTGCCACGTCTCTGCGGACGGAACTGCCCTTCCTGACCTTCGCCAGGATCCTGGACACGGTGCGCCTTTGGAGCTAGTTGTATCATCTGGGAATTATTGCATAAACTTTACAATAACCCGTGATGGTTCGATCAGCTCTACGCGATGATCGAGTGCGAGTCGGAGAACCGGCTGTGCGAGCCGATGGTCAACCGGCTGCATCGGGCCATTTACGAGAAACTCGAGCCGGTGGTCAGGCTCGACGGGCAGGAGCTCCTCACCGAGCGCATGAAGGACGTGCTGGACGTCATATCGGGCAAGATCGCGCGCTGGCTGCTCTGCGCCCTCGACGACAAGCAGATCCGGTTCCTCGACGAGGCCACGAACAAGGTGGGGTTTTTGGTTATGTTCCCCCTTCCCCCCGAAGCGACGAATCCGACAAAACTTTGATTTCAAAAAGGTGGAGTCGCGCGAGGTGCGGGAGTGGTCGCGCTGGCTCGCGGGAGTCGCGGACATGGCCGAGGACTGGACGGGCTGGATCGGCTGGGTCACCGGGGAGGCCATGAGCATGGGGCGCGAGCCTAGGACCGTGACGCGCCAGGCCTGGCAGGACTTGACCGCTAAGGTGGAGGGCGACGCCCTGCTCTGGAGGCGAGCCTTCGTCGAGGCGCAGCACCATCAGCACCACAACACGATGATGATCTGCGATCGGAAGGTGGTGAAGCGCAAGAAGGCGCAGCCAGCCAGCGAGGTGGCTATAAGGAACACGAATCTCGATACCGCCTCCAGGGACGTCTAGGGTACCGTCAAAGCGCTGTCTGTTACGTCGATGAATAAAAAAATGGCAAAATAATATACGTAACTCGATCCTGTCTGTCATTCAGTTGAGCCGGTTTGATGATCTCGTTTCGTATTAGGTTCCGTGGGTCAGGTTCCATCCAAACACTAAGAGCAAAACTGTCGAAAAAAACAGTGGAACGCCGCAGAGGGTTTTTGTGTGTTTTTAGGTGTTGGCAAAAACAAATTACTGCAAGACGACAGCGTTTTGGGTCTAGGCGTGGAGAAACATTCTCGGATGTGTAAATACATTCTTGGGCATCACCTTTAATTGACTCAATTTAACGTACACTTGATTATATATACACAAATACTTACTTTCGACATGAGAGAGATCGTTTTAAACATTCACGCTTTTACTGGCACAACTGTCAAACGAATTGCGATTCATCTTTATAATAAAGATTTATGGCCATTTCACAAAGATCTCAAAGCTTTGAGACGTGAAAGGTAATTTCGAAACCTCCGAGTTTACCGGCACGACTCTATTGTCATTTTCAGAAAATGTACATGATCTTTGGTTTATTTTTTCAAAAACAAAAATGTCGGTGGTGACAGCTTATTCTCCGGAGATGAATGTTAACAAAAACTTTGACGCAATATAATTCAGTGACTATAGTTTACACCGCTGGGACATCGAATGATGCGGTTTTTGTGAAATGGCGCATATACGTTGTAGGTACATACATACATACATACATACATACAAATATGAATTAAATTACACGGAGATTCTCGCGCGTTTTACAAATTACATAAGTGTTTGGCACGTTTATTGCACACGTAATGTTTCTTGTCAGTACCTACTATTGTGGCTTCTGATATTAATTCTATAAAAATACTTTGCGTTTTTGTATAACACACTCTGACACACTCGCTATAGCGGGCGCCTACAATAAAAGACATGACAATGTAAAAATGTTTGTATACATGCCAAAGTGTTCTTCTGTGAAACTTATCTCATCAGAAGCACGTCCAAGGCAATGCTGAAAATTCGTTGGCATATAATTATATCAATCACAACACGGCAAGGTGTAAGGGGGGAATCGATCGAATGATAGACAATACGAGCGCAATTATGACACGTATAATATATAATATATCTATGTACATGTAATATGTTTGTTCACCTGAGTTGGGTGTACAGACTGCTGGAGCAGTTTGGAAAAAGGGGTACACAATATCGATTTTTTCAAGACAAATGGAACAGCCGTTTTTTTCTAATATACCTTAAAAACTTAAAATTATTTTGCACCAATAGCCCTGGTTCTACACACACACATATTTAATAAGTATTATGATACAACGCGCACAAAAATGTACAAGTCCTTTCGAACATCGATCGCCTACAACTCATCTACATAGGCTATTGTTCTGTGTAATGTATGTTTACACAAGTGATCGCACTCATGAGTCCCTTAGGCCGACTGGCACTCCTTGGCGATCGGGGAGTCGGAAATCAAGTCAACCAGATTGTTTCGATGCGATTGTCCTCGGGCGGGCTCGCTGCATGGCGACTGTGGCACGCTCTGCTTCGCATTAGTTGGTTTCTGTGAATTTAGAGTCAAACATGGAGTGAAGCGAAGGAAACCAAAGCATAATGTAAAAATATGTAAGGAAAAAAGGTGCTATAAATCGTGCAGCGAGCGTTTTGATGTTTACGCGCAAATTGAATACGTGAGTATTGTTTACGCGTGTGTGTGAGCATCAAGTTGCAATGCACTGGGCTTTTTCTTACTCCCCATGCCAATGATCAAGTGTTTAATTTTTTATGTCAGCTTGGCTAATATGGTATACCCGGTGAAAAAGAAACGTATCAACGTGTGATGTGATTATTTGTGTCTACTTCATGAAAGTTTTTTCCTTACTTCTAGAAATGACTTTTTGTACGAAAGAAGTATGTATATTAGTTGAAGCGATGAGAAAAAAAAATTTTCATCGATGATGACTGTTTCTGAAATAAGACGAAAATCCTTCCAGCTTTCACCGTTTTCAAGAGAAATTTTCTATTACATCACAAAGAGGCAGAGTTTTTATAAGAGATGAAGCAGAATGAGAAGAAGAAACGTGTACCCATACTGCAGCAGCCAAGAAGAAAATCATCCGAGACTCGTTTGGCATTTCGAAATTAGATTTATCAACGATCGGCCGCACATTGGAAGAGACGAAAAAAAGAAATGGAAAAAAAAAAACCACGGCGAGCAGGTTAAAGAGCAGCCGAGGAGAACCCGACTAGAAAAGAGGAGACTGGCGGTAACAGCCGAACGCTGCCTCGAATGTAAATGATTAAGAATCCGGAGATTTCGTGTATACATATGTGTCTGGGCAGACACTCGGATCTTGACCTACTGTCCCTACCGACGCGGCTTATACTAATACGTATAATATATGTATAATTAATCGGGGATCACGAGGAACGATCGATCGAACGGTACTTGGAGTATACGCGCGGTATCTTTCAGGGTACATGTCATTCGATCCTAACGTCATTGATCGTTAATGGGTGATTTCTGTCGTTGCGCGTGTATTCTTGATGGATCCGAGATTTGCTCAGATTTGATTTCGTTCGTGTCGTTGAATTCGTTTTCAAGAGGCGCTCAGTCAGGTTACATAAAATCATATTTTACATGTAAGCGTGCCAACGCGAAGTCATCAACAAGTTTTAGGTAACGCAACGATTGCAGTTGAATAATTATTCATGTGAATACTATGCAAAGGGTAAAATGCGCCAAAGATGAGTTTGCTCGAACAAAATTTTTTCTCCTCGTGACGAATGTTTGCAAACTACTAAGCGCTCGAATAAAAAACAAAGACTCATGATTTCGGCCGAGCTCACCTTCCGGTGAGAAACTTCCATGCATACGAAATAACGAATTTTTTACCGCTCAGTGCCCGAAGCCTTTTTTTTTTTCTCGACGTTACGGCGTGTAACATCTTTCGTTTGTACAGTTCCAACTAATATATATGGAAAGCTGGAGTATGAATTTATATTTGGCCATCGTTTGTGGGTATTAGGTATATGTATACAGATGTTTATGATGCAAATAACACCTTTGCCACTCTTTGTCCATGTTGTTCGTTTCGGCGTTTTAATTTACTTTCACTGCTTGCATAATTAAAACCGAGAGGAATAATGTTTGGACCCATGAATACGCATGACGCTCCGTCATTGAAAACCGTTAGGTTGAATGATCGACCGAAAGGTCCAACACGACGACGAGGCGCGCGATGAATTTCCGCAAATCCCGACGGGTAACAACTATACTATTTTTCCGGTCTCGGGCGTTACAGGCCGTTGAAAAAGATTTTCGCGCGCAGGGCTGATGAATTTCCCCCGCGCGAGCGAACGCAAGTGTGTCCAAAACACTCTCGTCCGCCTATTCTCCGAGTTTCAAAACGATTCAAGCGTTCAATCATATTGTTTTTAAAGAACTTCTTGTATCACGAATCGCATGCGCATCGCGAGGAAGAAGGCGTTTAGCGCGATACTTGCTACCCGTCGAAAAAAAAAGAAAGACAAAAGTTGCGACGTCAGAGCCAGGGCGATAACCCAGTTCCCCGCCGCCGCGCACCATTCCCCTCTCGCTCCGAAAGTATGCCAGCCTCTTTCTCTCCCGAGCCCTGCATCGGCCATCAGGCTGCTTTCTTTCCCAGCGGCGTCGGAGCCATCGGCCCGCGGGTGGGGAGCCGCCACACGTACAGCCCTGACATTGTGCGCGCGCGCGCGCGCTGGAACGGCGGAAGCGAGTCGGCGCATCGACCGCGGCTCTCTCGGCCGGCAGTGGCTCTCCCGACCGTCGCAGTCGCTCGCCGGCGGAGCTTTTCACATCCACAACTGCGTGGCGCATCGGTACAACTTTGTCACATAGGTGGGTGCCGCGCGCGAGCTTTCGGAGCTTTGACGTCCATCGTGGTACTCCTCGGCCTGGATACAGTTCCGGGCTGCG
Source organism: Copidosoma aretas (assembly GCA_030522625.1). Taxonomy (NCBI): domain Eukaryota; kingdom Metazoa; phylum Arthropoda; class Insecta; order Hymenoptera; family Encyrtidae; genus Copidosoma; species Copidosoma aretas. The sequence goes on from JAPYYV010014474.1 coordinate 17,110, forward strand.
GTGCATCGGTGTGCGCGTTGTTCATCGTAGTGTCCGTGGGACACCACGTGCTCCGTGGCCCGCGGCGGGTCACGGGACCTTTTATCGTTGCTACAGGTGTATTATACCGTTCGAGTGCTGAAAACGTGCGGGAGAAAGTTTTGCCCGCAAAGTATAGCCGTCGCGTATCTTTTTCGCGCCGTGTTTTTGTGCCCATTTTCGTCCGACGCGCGCGGTAAATCCGAGTCTTTGTGGGATTACTTTTTTCAATCAAATTTATTTTGGTAGCGTTGATCATTAGCTGGTTTTAGCTGGTTTGAATAGAGCAGAACCGGCCCATCGTCAAATACTTCAGCAGGTTTGCCAAATTACACGATTATTCTTACCTCGATCGTCAAGGAATACGGCACAAAAGCGTTTGTCACGTGCCGAATATTTGCGGTTTGCAAATTGACGCTCTACCTTGCGCAGCCTTTTTCAAACAGTTCGTGCCTTTCGTCGCTTTTTTTGATTCAAACGATCTGATGCTTGATCGTAAGTTCATCATTCCGAGCGAACATTTTTTACCTTCAACGCGGTGCAGCGCGTATCGGATTCACCAGAGATACGATCGCGCGTCGCCCGCAGGATTATAATTTACTTGTTTGGCGGTCGAAAAATATACCTCCGCGAGCGCCCGAACAACCGTTCCTTATCATCCACCTCTTACTAAGAAAAAAAAAAAAAAAAAAAAACACATTATCGGCAAGCCCAAACGATAATCCTTATCTGTACAGTATACCTTTCGCGCGTGCTCCCGGCTTCCAAACGCAATCACGCGAAACAGAATTATTCGCTCCGTTGTATTTCACTATCCGGGCAACAAGCGCGACGAAAATCGATACCGCGACCCGAAGTGCGGAGTAACAAAAAGAAAAAATGGTCCCGCCAACAGGATGGCCCTCACGTGCTGGGAGAAG
>JAPYYV010014475.1:0-11394 GCA_030522625.1 Copidosoma aretas
AAAATTTTTTTCTTAATTTTAAAGGTGGTTTCGGACGTCCAAGAGAAGGGGGGGGGGGTGAACAAAACCGGACACAACCGGACAGACGGAGGGGGGGGGGGGGTCATTTTTAGCCAAAACGACCGGACGGTCCTTTGTGGACGACCCCTTATCACTGCGACGACATCTTTCAATCAATTTACTGAATGTAATATGAGTGACATCAGAAAGGCCATTGCGAATATGATTTTTTATGGCGAAGATGATCAGACTGAAGAAAGACAAACTAAGAAAAGAAAAAAAGATATTTTTTGTAATGTTGAAAAGCCATTGCCCATAAAATTTATTAAAACAGATATAGAAACGCATTACTCACCGCCCCTCAATTTCAATACCACTATAGATTTTTTTTCGGCATTAAAGATTTTGCAACTAAATGAAAGAAATTTGAGGAGATAATCTTTTATGAATTCACAGTAACTCGTTTATACACTGATAAGGAAAAGTTACAAGAAAAAGGTAATGTGAAAAATTTAAATAAAGGAGAAAAAGTATTCAATATGTTTTGCTTTCATTTCTGCTACTTACTTATTCATAAATGTATACATAGAAATATGTTATTCATACAAAAATTATAAATAGCGATATGTTTATTTATTAATACGCTCACACATGGTCATAGTAAACAGTTTTCCAAGTATGCAGACAATTAAATTATACGGTAAGATTATTCATATTTAGTTGTAATACTAGACACAAGGAAAGTAAAACTTCAACTTTATACATTATTAAGAAAAAACTGTAATTTTATAATCAAAAATTTTAAAAATCCGTGATTTTCAAGACCGGAATACAATCCATTATTAAAAAAATATAAATTAAAATGATTTTGCATGACAAGTATAAGTTGGCACAAGGCATTTAATAGCAGTAAACAAATCATTTATCATTTTTTTCGGTACACGCGTATATCTGTACCGGCGGAAAACTTGGAATTTTCCAAGCCTGGCGGGCTTTTCGCTGCTAGAAAATGAATTTAATTCATATGTGTATATTATAAAAATACACTTCGATCATTTTTGGGATCGCACAAGGCATGTAATAGCAGCAAATAATCATTTAACATTTTTTCGGTGTACGCGTATATCTGTACCGGCGGAAAACTCGGAGATTTCCAAGCATGGTGGGCTTTTCTTGGCTTAAAAATAAATTTTATCCATAGGTGTATATTATAAAAATACATTCCGATCATTTTTGGGGTGGCACAAGGCATGTAATAGCAGCAAACAAATCATTTATCATTTTTTTCGGTATACGCGTATATCTGTACCGGCGGAAAACTCGGAGATTTTCAAGCCTGGCGGGCTTTTGTCTGCTAGAAAATGAATGAAATTTATAGGTGTATGTTGTAACAATACATTTTGATCATTTTCGGGGCGGCACAAAACCGAATTGGCAGCATACAGAACAGTTTACGATATTAATATGTATTACCTTGGCTTTTGGTTTGGAAAATGATGGTTCTTCAAGTCTACTGAGCATGTGATGTTTTGAAAATTGGTTATTATAGTAAGAACCGTACTGATCCATACTTATGCAGTAAAAATTCGTGAAAAAATAAAATTTCCTTGATAATTTTTTCGGGGGGCCCCAGAGGTGCGATTCGTCCCTGAGTGAGGCTGATGTGGGGTGGGGCTAGCTTCAGCTACGATCTAACACATACGTAGCGGAGACTTGCGTATAAAAGAGAAAAATAATATGTAGAAAAAATAGAAGGTAGATTCAAAATATGAAGTTGGGTTTGAATGCAAAGATACAAGGATATTTATGAAGATTGAAGGCGGGCAGGGTAAGCATGGATGAGGAAATGGTAAAGAAAAGGAAAAAGAGACAAAATTGGTTCAGATTTACAAATGACATGTTGAGTTTGAATGAGAAAATATCAGGATATATATAATAAATAGAGGTAGGTAGGGTTAGCCTAGAAAAACTCATAAGAAAAAAGAAAGAAATTAACTTTTTGCGAATAATAAAAATGATGTAAATGTGTCCTGAAGAGGCCACCTACGAGTGGTGAAACGTTGACAAGTTTTTTCAATAAAAGAGATACACACTCCAAAAATTGGCTTTTACTTTAACGGAGACCAAATCAATAAATAATACAAAATAGGCAAAAAAGAGAGAGTGGTATATAAAAAAGGAGAGGATGTAAAAACGATAGGACTTATACAAAGAGCAACGAAGGAAAATAAACTCGAGAAAATAAAAGATTATTTTACAAAGAGAAGGGAGACTTTTGTCGATCAGGAAATACAGAAAAACTATATGGTACTTGATAACTCTATGATCCATTATATATATAAAAAAAGAATAAAAAATAGAGAAAAAATATAGCAAAATAAAAAACATAAGTAAGTTTAAAAGTTTTCAAGTGATAGACTGTAGTCTCTGCAATAAGACAATAAAAAAATGTAAAGCACATATTGATATGTAAAGAGGAGAAAAATAGCAAATTAAATAATAATAATAATATCAGTCAGAAATAAAGCATTAAAAGATAATAGAGGGATATGTGGGAGGGAGATTATTTATTTGAATGTATCATTTATTTATGAGGGTGAATAAGGCACTACAGAATGAAGATCTTAAGTTCAATGATACGTTATGCGTTATAAATTATAATATTACGTCAATAAAAAAAGATATTCTTACATGTTAAAGTATGTTTAATGTTAGAAATGAAATAATAATTAAAAAAAAATTAAAAATATAAATATTAAGTAAGAATTTCTTAATGGTATTTAGCAATGAACTTATCCATAATCGACTCATATATTTAAAAATATCCAAAAAAAAGGTTCATAACTGTATCTGGGAAAATAATCATTGCATATGTATCAATATTGACCATAAATACCAAATATAATCATTATCAGTAATAAATAAGTGAAAATTATTTGATAAATCAGTTAACTTATTTGATGTATTGACTATATTTGTTCGAATTTTGAGCGAATTTTTATGAGATCGCTTTGGTTATCTATTTTTGTACGCATATGAGTAATACCATCGAACTTTGAAAATAACTGTTACTGATCAATTTATACAATGTTCATGAATAAAATGAACTTTTATAATTATAGAAATGTAAAGTATTGTTACAAATATTTGACACAACTTTTTAGGCAAAAGTTATTTAAGGCTTATTAGTATTAGACTCGAAAGTGTACCGATTCAGTGACTTTTCAAGTGTTACTAGACGCAGTTATAATTCTTTTTGCTAAAATAAAAAAAATAGCTATCTCTAGAATATTATGAAAATCAGAGGAAAATGTTATCTTACATATTAGATTTAGGACATTGTTGCCTGTAAGCGTGCCTGTTACCCAAAAGACGTTATAACCATATTTTTAATTGTTACTGATTGTTGTAAAAATTAACTTATTGACGATATTTTCGGGATAAAAAAAGCAATATAATTTTATCAATTTATTAAAGCGATAAATGTTTTTCAAGAAGTAATTATTTTTTGTAAGCGTACTACCCAACATTTAATACATATATTACATTTAAAATCGTTCTATAGCGCGTAACTCATACTACAAAACGTCTACTACTTAGAAAGTTACATTCCTAATTTATAAGCAAAGTAACTTTTTTTTGGCGTATACAACTCCTTGCATACTTAGAAAAATAAGATCAAAAGTCTTCATCGAGAAATTGTGTTAAGACACAAATTATGTGGGTTTCAAAATCCTCAAAAAATTTACAGATCTTATCATTTTTAGCAATAATTGAAATGGCCAAAGCTCCGAAGGGGAGCAAGATAGAAAGCTTTATTCGAGCTTAAATTAAAGCTTGAATCAAATCCTTGAAATCATACTTTAATTTTTTTCGATTTGTGCGTTTATTTCAAAGTAACAGTCCATGAAAGATTGAGAAATCACTCTATTACGAGTTACGTGAAGTTTAAATAGTGTTTTTTAGTAAGTTCATTAATTTGTTACGTAAAAATAAAGCATCTTACGAAAAAGTGTGTAATGAAATTTTATGCGTAAAATAAGCCAAAGAATGCGGTAATAATGATTAAATAACAAAAATTTTGAGTTTTTATACTGTTGTTAATAATTACTGACTAATAAAGAAAAGGTATCTTTAAATATGAGCAACGCGGATTTTTACCTAATATTCGCAAAGCATAGAAATAAGAAGAATAATTCTAAATAGACCGCATTGGATTTTTTTCCTTTTTCAACCAAAAAACGAAAAGTAAAAAATTCGTTGGAATTACTCATATGTGTATAAGAAAATAAATTCTTGTTTTCATTATTTAGACATAAGAATAAAAATATTGAAATATGGAGGTTGACACGCGAATCGCGCACTAGTATATATATATATATTACTATGTATATATATATATAGTGAAAAGGACTAAAAAAATTCCGCCCCCCTCAAATCACGGGTGAATTAGTTACATTTTCACGTGTTTTGAGTGATCGTCATTTATTTGTGCCCCCTCAACCCCCTCACCGCCCCCTCCTCAGGACCCCTTAAAAATTCAATCGTTTTCTCCGTGATTTCACGTGAAAATCATTTTTTTTTCATAGACGAAGATGACCGAAGTCACCCGAAAGATCATATATCGCCGAACTCGGCCGAAAACATAAATAATTCTGACTACAGACGAACCACCTCACAAAAGCCCTCTAACATCGTCGAAATTCTGAAAACAACCAGATGCAGCCGAAGCCGATCCTTTGCATCGAATGGAATTTTTTATTTTTCCTGCACAACTAATTTAATAAATAGACAGATGCAGAACAATAAAACGGACCGTTAGTGACAAGAGATATGAAAAGATAACGGCAGAACCGTACGCTCTAGCTCAATACGAAATGAAAATATGATACAACTTAAGTACCTACAACCAAATAACCAAATACACTCGCACGTTTATGATGTTTATTGATGGATCATTTATTCACTAATTAAGAGTGTAAACAGAATATTTAATTCGATTTCGGAATAAAGTACATGCGACAATAACAATTCTTACAGGAATGGGGCAAACCTACCGATTCATGCAGATGGTGCAACAAAAAACAGGCGTTTACAAACCATAATTGTGTTGAAATCTAGCAAACTATATCTTAACAGTTAAAAGCTAAGATCTCCTAATCGCATACAATGTCTTTTTAATACAAAACATCATTAGCAATGTACGAATTTACCCGATAATTCTTTTCGTAGTTTGCCTAGAGATCGCCAAAGTCATCCGGAAGACACTATCTCGCCAAACTCTGCCAAAAACACATGAATTATTCCGATTACAGACGAAGCTTCTCACCAAAGCCCTCTAACATCAAAAACATTGCCGAAATTAACAGATTCCAACCGAAGCCGCTATACTTCACAGCCCCTTAGCGTTTTTTATTCTGTCCGCACGACTTAATTGGTAAATAGACAGACGCAGAAGAATAAAACGTGACCATTAGAGAACGGGGAGACCCATACGTTCGAGCTCAATACGAAATAAAAATATAATATAACTCAAGTACCTGTTATTAATAGGTCACTTATTCAATAATTAAGAGTGTAAACAGAATATTTTATTGGGTTTCGGAATGAAGTACCAATTACAGGAATAAGGCAGAGCAAGTGATTAATGCAGATGGTGCAAAAAAAAACAAGTGTTAGCAAACCATAATTGTGCTGAAATCTTGCAAACTATATCTTAACAGTTATAAGCTAAGATCTCCTAAACGCATATAATGTAATTTTTAATACAAAATATCATTAGCAAAATAATTCTGTGTATTATACTTACTGTAAAGGTGTATTATACTTTTAATCATAGTGTAAATAGACAAGGTTGGCTGGATAGCACATGCTTCTGACAACGTAGAAAAATAATCACATTTTATGACAGCTGATCTCTATATTTGTGAAAAAAAAAAAATTTCTACTACTACGTCAAAAATAACTAAGTTGGCTCTTTTAAGGCAGGAAATAAAAAACGTTAACATCAGTTATAACGCTGATTAAACACATACTAAAAGACCTGTAAAATTCAGCTAAATATGGAATCCAAATAAAATGAAACCCAAGCACCTAAGACCAACACCAAATAGAATTGCCCGCTCAAACTGTTTCTTAATAAATAATTTATTTAGTAATTCAGAATTTAAGCAGAGTAGTCTATTGTGTTTTGGGATAACGTGCATAATATTATACATAACGTTAACTATGTATTGATGAATTTCAAGTAGTTATCAGTGAGTCTACAGTTTGTACTATAACTATATAGTTGTATGTCAAGCGTGGCTGACCCAATGTCAACGCTTTTATTTGCTTGTCATTTACGCATTTCTTGCTCTACCACTCTACAAATTTGTCGAGGTGTGGTCCGAGTGTTGCTTTTTTGATTCGTGTAAATTTTATTTTTTAAACTGTGGCAAATTTCAGAGAAACGACAAAAAATACAGACATATTTTAACACAAAAAAAGGTTTTTGAGCAAAAAATAATAGCACTATTATGAAGAGCAGGACAAAATCCATCAATTTTCATTTTTTTATTATAGATTTTTCCCAGTCCGTACAAGCGAGTTGAACACAGTGTGCTCAAGCGAAAAATGCTCCGCACGCGCGAGGTGGCCCGGTCTCACTGCACTGAGAGACCAATTTGTTACAATAAACATAATAAGTTAACTATTAATATACCCACTCAGATCACTAACGTAATATATTAACAGTCAACATATCATGTTTACAGTGAACAAATTGGTCTCTTAGTGTGGACGCGCCCATATACGGAAGCTGGAAGTAGGCAAGGTAGGCATGGATTTGGGAATGAAAAAGGAAAGAAAAAGGGAAAAAAAATAGATTTAGGTTTACAAATATCATGTTGGGTTTAAATGCAAACATACCAGGATATATATGACAAATGGAGGCGGGAAGGGTTAGCCTACAAATAGGCATAAAAAAAAGAGAATAAATTTACTTTTTGAACATAACAAAAATGGACAAGAGCAGGTGGCCTTATTTATGACTAATCAAATAATTAACGGACTTAATCAATGAAAATAATATAAAATAGGCAAAGAAGTTATAATATATGAGAAAGTAGAGGATTGGAAAACAATAGGATTTATAAAAAGAGCTACGATGGAAAATAAACATGATAAAATCAAAGATAATTTTACAAAGGAGAGGAAGAGTTTTGTCAATCAGAAAATACAGGAAAACTATATGGTAATTGACAACTCGATCATCCGTAAAATGCAAGAAACAAAGAAAAAAGCAGAGAGAGAAAATAAAGCAAAAAGAAAAAGATATAGGTGAGTTTAGAAGTTTTTAAGTGATAGACTGTAGGATCTGCAATGAAAGAAAAACAAAATTAAAGCACACATTGCTATGTAAAGAGGAAGAAAAACAACAAATGAAAAAATAATATCAGTCAGAAATATAGGACTAAAAGATAATAGAGAGATATGCAGGCAAGAGATGATTCATGTGAAATTATAAGACATTTATGTAGGTAAATAAGGCACAACAGTGAATATTGAAAGTTCAATAATATGTTATGCGTTATAAATTATAATATTATGTGAATGTAAAAAGAAATTCTAACATGTTGTTGTATGATTATTTAATTAAATAAGTTACTCTATTAAAAATAATATTAGTACTTATATAATGGGATACAAATTTTTTTATAGTTATAAAACAAAAAAAGGAAAAGTAGAAGTATATAAAAATCTATATAAGAAATGAAAAAATAATTAAATAAAAAATTCTCATTTAAAAATATCAAGAAAGAATTTTAAAATGATATCTTATTATAAACTCATATCCATAATTGATTCTAAAATGATCAAAAATAACAAGAAAAGGCTCATAACTGTATCTGTAATAATAATGATTGAGTAAATACTAATTAGAGTCATCATCAGTACTAAATTATTAACAATTATTTGATAAATCAGTAAACTAATTTCATATATTGACTATGTTCGTTTGAATTTTTTCTTGTGTTATCACTTTGTAGCGTCCGGAAACATAAGCTCGAATTGCTAAAAATCATGAATCACACAGAATTGACTGAAATTTGACTTAAATCGTTAATAAGTCAGCAAGGCCTCCTGATAATCCGATTAAAATCATCAAATACTATTCTCTACACATGACTACTCCTGTCTGATCACTTTTTAGCATCCGGAAACATAATCTCTAATTGCTAAAAATCAAAAATCACACAGAAATGACTGAAATTTGACTTAAATTGTTAATAAGACAGCAAGGCCCCCTGATAATGCGATAAAAATAATTGAATACTATACTCTACACATAACTACTCCTGTCTGATCACTTTTTAGCATCCGGAAACGTAATCTTAAATTGCTTAAAATCAAGTATCACACAGAAATGACTGAAATTTCACTTAAATCGTTAATAAGTCAGCTAGACCCCCTGATAATGCGATAAAAATAATTGTGTCCTATACTCTAGCAATGAGTACTCCTGTCTGATCAGTTTAGAGTATCTGGAAACATAACCTTAAATTTCTAAAAATCAAGAATCACACAGAAATGGAATGTCTGCAATTTTTTTGGCTCTGATTTATTCAGTATTATTTGAGTTCTGGCGAGTTGAACGTAACTCGGTCGTAAGCGCCCTAGTAGCTTGAATAGGTACGGCTCGCCGCAAGAGAGCTACCTTAACTTCGGTGATCGAGGGAACTGTGACTCTACTGCTGCACTACCGTGTCGGTATCAATCCACCAAACACCGTACGTTTCAGAAACGTTACAGAAATGTTTATGTTGAAACACCGAAACGTTTTCTGAGCGGTACTAGAACTTTTCTGAAACCTTGAAATAAAAAACGGTAAAATCGAATTTTTACAGGTCGATAACTAAGGAAAAGACGTGCCTGAAACTGTTCTAAAACGTCTTTAGAATGTTTTCGAGACGTTTCCAAAACGTGTCGTGATTACAAGAAAATTAAAAAAAAATTGTTTATGATCTTATTTATAATTTTATTTATGAAAAAGCTACTACAATAATAGTAAAATCAAATAAAAAAAAGAAAAAAAAACTGCCTGGGCTGGGTCTTGAAACCGAGACCGCACGTTCTGCACGCGAGGATCCAATACCCACTTGGCCAGAGTAGATAAAATGATAAAAGAATTATTTATGTCCATATAAGGCACAAGTACCATACTTTTTAATTACTGTTTTTTACAACTGAAAATTGTAGAAATACTAGATTAATTCCGTATAGGTTTATAAAATAATTTTCCGACCAAATATTCTTGAAAAAATATGTCACAAATATAAACTTTATGTAGGTCAGACATGAAATCAAATCTTATAAGTAAAGCAAAAAAAAAAAGTAAAATAGTAACTACGTGATATTTAGAAAATTAATTATTTGTACTAATAAGTTTTTCAAATAAAAATACTTATTTGTAGATAATTTTGTTGTCAACAATAAAATCAAAAGAGTACGGACCCTGTGCACTACATAGATGTAAATAGTATCTCAATACAATGCATAGGTACCATTCTCTTTTGTTCTTATCGCTCGCAACCAAATTATTATCATACAAGTATTTTAGCTGGATAATTTTCTGTCTAAATACCATAGATGTAACATTATTAATTTGCAGAGAAAAATTGTATTTTTTGTCTAAAATATAATTGCTGATAAAAATCATGCTGGATGTTTGAAAAAGGCAGTATTTTTATCGAAGAATAAAATATACCTGCAAATAAAAGACGGTAAGTTTTTATGTTTTCATGTAAAGGATAATTCTTGCTTCCAGTTTTATCAATTAAAATGAAATAGAAATTTTACAAATAGTTAGGTTTCTTAATTTGAATTATATATATTGATTGATTGATGTACATTGGAACAATAAAATGGAACTTCAATGTACTTTTATTCAACGCAAACGAATACCGCATACATAACAATTAAATATCACAAACACACTTTTTCTAAAAATCATATTTTCCTCAAAAATAATATTATTCGCGATACGTGTAAATAAATTTTTACTTGTCTTATTCACTAGTGGCCTAAGCCAGTAACTTGTGTTATAGACACGCAACACTCTACAGTCAACACTGGTGCGGGAAATCGTCTTTTCGGCACTTGGTGAGTAATAATAGTTTTCTGCATACCCCCGCCGAAAGTGCTTCATATCTGTCCTCCTCAAGAACAGATAATCAGCCCTTTCGACAAGGGTATGCAGAAAAATAGTACACGCACCAGGTTCGGAGGTTAAGAAATGCATTAGATTTCACGTTAACCACTCTCGGCTTCGCCTCGGGCGTTTATTTCCGGGAAATCTAAGACATTCTTAACCTCGCTCACTATAGGTGCGTAAATAGCTATTTCGTAACTAATGTGCATTTCTTCAGGGCGGTCGCTGGGCCCGAGGATGCTTGCGAAGCAATGCCTATAAGGGAACTATGGGACTGCTCTGGTCGAATGCACATGAGTGGCGAACAATATTTTTTCAACTGAGGGCACACCAGCCTTTTAAAACCACTTAAATAAAGAACATTTTTTTAAATCTCAATCATATGAAATTTTCGAGCGATTACAGAGATAATCTAAAAAAAATCCTAGTGTAACCTAAATAAAAACAAAACAATACAGGTTCTGAAAAAACTTTGAAATAAAAAATAAAGCTTTGTTGATACTCCACAAGCTGCCACAAATTAGACACAGGAATAAAATTATTTTTACAATTTTAATAGCAACATGACTTCATTAGGCTATCATAAATAATTTTACAATCCTCAGGGGTAAATGTACTATTTTTTACTATTTTCATTGATGAACATGCAACATTCCCTCTTAGGTAAAAATTTGGTTACTTTACTAAAAAAGGTTATGTAAGACTTGAATTCAAGAAATATAGGAAAAAATCCTATTTTACTAAAATAAGGTGTAATATTATTTATAAAAATGACGTCATTTTGTATGTAAGTCAGTTTTTAGACGAAACATCAGTTTAAAATATACTTAAGTGTCGTATTGTAGGGGTAAAATAGTACATTTACCACTAGGGTGCAAAGTACAAAAAGGCACGGTTGTCTTTCTTTTTTTTCGGATGATAAAATGACGTTTCTCTTGCCGAGAATGCAAAGTGAAATTTTTGGGCCGTAGGCACACTTTGGATTTGCTAAATAATTTTGCACACTAGGGCAGAAATAGTATATTGTGCACGGAAAAAAATTTGGCACTAAAACAGCTTTGGAGGTTGAACTATTTGTGTTCAACTACCTCTTAGAGCTGTGGCAGTTCAGAGCTCGACTTCTCACAGGCAGAAAATTGCACTGTATACGTTCAATACAGAATTGAACGGCGACGTGTCATACGGTAGGCTCTCTACAGTCC
>JAPYYV010014477.1:0-12067 GCA_030522625.1 Copidosoma aretas
CGGGTTAACCCTGCGCCATTAAAGCGACATTTTCCAGCCCCCCCCCCCCCCTCCCCCCGTGGGGGACGGCCCGCATTCAAATAATCCTCGGCCGGGTGTACGGCGCTTTTCGCTCCTCTCTTCACGCCTGTCCCCCCCGCTAATCACCGCCACCGCCGCGTCTCGGCCCCCCCCCCCCTCCCGGGCGGCGTTCGCGGCTCGATGAGCTTCCGACGACGGCGCGCTGCTGCCGCTCCCGTCCCACCAACTTTCTCGCTCTCTTACTTCGCCGAAGATGGGGGGGGGGGGGGGTTACCGGCGCGGGACGCGGAAGCCGCGGAGGCGACCGGTGGCAAAGGGCCCCGGGGGGCGGAAACAGGGGGGGGGGGGGGGCGGTGGTTTGGCCCGGGGGGGCGGGCGCCGGCGGGAGCGATGCGCACCGGGGCGGGGGGACTGGGTCGCGCGGAAAAGACGCGTGGAGCGGTGCGTCGGGAGGAAAGGGCTCGCGCGCGTACGGAGCGTGTACACGGCTCGTTCGAATTGAAATTTAACGAGCGAAGAAGACGACAACGACGACGACAATGGCGATGTTCAGTTTTTAATCTCGCTTTTGGCCACCTCTGTTGCAGAATCCCTGATGGAGTTCGGCGAGATGGAGAGGAAGTCGCGCCAGCTGCCGGCGGCCGAGAGGGACCAGGTCAAGTCGCCGCTCCAAGGTGCGTTGATGTTTTTAAATTGCCGTCCGGGGCGAGCCGCGTTATTGTCGCGTTGTTCCATTATCGCCGCTGCCCGGCGCTGGAGAGTCGCCGGCCGGAAGGATAAGCTCTTGTTGGGCCTTGAATGCAATTTGCGATTATTAGAGGGGAAAAATGAAAATTCGTCAACGGCGGTCTTGTCGCCGGATCGTTATGGCGCTTTAGTGATACTCCACCCTATTTAATCGAGTACGCGCGATGACTTGTCGTTGCCGATGTCACTCGTATTGAATTCAACGTCGTTGTGCGCTTCTTTTTCCGTTCATTGCGGCAACGACTATTCACGAACGACTGTTACTTTCTTCCGATTCAAGTAGAAGGCAGTAATGATGAATTTGAAGTTCCTTTTCACACTAAAGGATGAATGAAGTTTGCCTTATCAAATTAATAATGATTAATGAATAGAAAACTAGTTCGCATCCTCGACTTTAAGAACATTATGATTATGCTTGTTGAATGAGACAAGGACGAAAATTTTACCTTGTTACCTAAATTTTCAATGAATTTTGTTTAAAAGTTTAGCTCAAAGTGTTCTCTAAAAAGTCATGCGTGTGCGATACTTACGCTTTTTTAAGAAAAGTAAATTTTTAGGTTAATATCTTACCGAAAAATATTTTCAATTTTAATCTTCAATGTAATGCCAAAGGTTTTATGTTCAATAATGATGCCCTGTAATTTTAATTTTCCGACCGAAAGCATTCAAGGTTAACCCGCGTATTTAAATTCACGTTTGGGAAATTTTTTTTTTAAGTTTAAGCAATGCAACATTCCCAAACTTCTTGAAAACGAAGTGCTTGCTGCTTTTGCCTTTGAAATAACTTGTGCCAAATTTATGAATTCCAAACTTGCTTCTAATCCTTGGAATTTTAGTAGATTTATTTTCACAAAGAAATTTAAGAGTTGCAGTTTGAAATTAGTCTAATGAACAAAATTTAACAATCTCATAAAAAAATAAAAGGCTAAAGCAATTATTAGACAGTTTTGCTGTGATTGCTCTAATGAGGTGCTTTCGCAACAAAATTTTTTTAGAGACATAAAAGAATTATTCTCTATGTTTGGCCAAAGTTTATTTTAAGTTTGGCAAAAGTTATTTAAAAGTTAAGAGCAGCAATTCTTAGTTTTCTTCAAGATATTTGGGAATGATGTTGCATTGTAAAAGTTTGGCAAAAGTTATTTAAAAGTTCAAAGCAGCTTAGTTTTCTTCAAGATTTAGGAATGTTGCATTGGAAAAGTTTGGCAAAACTTTTGCCAAACGAAACTTAAAAAAGTTTTGCCAAACTGAAATTTAAATACGCGGTAATTGTCATTTAAAAAACGAGGTTTGCTTCTCATCACCGCTGTTTGGTGATATTTCAAATGTAATAATCATTTTCAATATCTTGACGAATTTAATCACAAATCACCCAACCTCTATCGAGTACAGTTTTTACCGCAAAAACGGCAAAGTACAAGATGCACACAACAAAGATAGAAGAAAAATGAAGAAAAGACAAGAGAGTATACACCCTCCACGCGACACTGCACTTTTCCCAAGACTCCAGGGATGAAAAACGACGCAGTCGCGCGGTGGTCCCCCACGTAGCCAGCCCGAAATCCCAAGTTCGATCTTTAATTAGAAACTCGCGCGCTCGGGCCTGCAACTTGCCGGCTCAGCTCTGGTCCCCTCCCTTACTCCCGCATCTCCTCGTGTCGTGTCCTTTCTTGCGCTCCGGCATCCAAGTTCTCCCGAACGCCGAACGCACACACGTAGATACCCGACAAAGTTTCCACCGGGGCAAAAAGTGCGAAGGAGCCCGCGATCATTCACCAAGTGGCCCGAGCGAACTTCGGCTTTTCTTCGAATTTTCCTCGAGCCGGGGAACTTACACGTGCCCGGGGTGTTTTTTTTTTGCGGCCGGTGATTTTCGCGGAAATTTCAATTAAACGGAGATCGCCGGGCGCGCAAGAAATCTCCCGCTGGGGCTCGGTCGGTAATAAGAGGCCGCGAAGTTAGGGGGGGGGGGGGGGCGCGGAAAGTTCGCGCCCCGGCTTTTTTTCTCCGGGCCACAGCGCGCTCTTATCGCGGGGCACAGCGGTGTATTTTCTGGAAAAAAATTTGGCAAACTATTCCGACGAACAAGCACGACGGGGAACAACGCCTGCACAACCCAAAGTCTCGTGATCTCGAGTCGTGAAAATTGAGTCGCTCGCGACGGAGAGCCCGAGTCTTTTCCCGGAGCGTCCAGTTATAATGACAAAGCCGGCTGACGGTGCCCGGCGCTCAGGCTGATTAGAAAGGGCTCTCGGAGAGACGAACGGCTAGTACATGGTACGTTTGTGTGCATCGGAAGAAAGAAGGGGCGGGAGCGCGGGCGCGATAATTGGCCCGGCGCGCGCGCCCGGCGAAAAGTGCTGCCCCATCTTCATCGATTAACTTTGATTTTCGAGTCACGGAACGATCGGGTCCCTCTCGCCGGCTATCCTGTTCCCTCTGTCTCTATTATGGGCTATTTTTCCAATCACGTGGGGGTGGCAGCGGTTAAGGTTTTGAAAAAAAAAAAACGGTCGAGTAGCCGAGGATGGGATGACTCGTCGTTGTTCTTCGTTGGGAGTATTTTGAAATTGTAAAGACGATACTTCATGAACACAATGTCGGTGTTTACTGGGATAATCAAGGTTTGACTATCGAAAAATGTATTTTGATGATACATTGGCAGTAGATTTCTGATGATGTGTATGGAGACAACTAGTTTCAAAATGGAAGGGTTAAATTACTATGAAAGCCTGCTAAAGACTGCAAAAGACTTTTTACGTCACAAAAAAATCATGGAAACACACGTAAAGACTATCGAAGTATAAAAAAACCTTTTAAAAGTTTTAACGTCGTGAAAAGTTTTCGAAGACTATCAAGGTCCTTAAAATTTTTTGAATATTATTAAAGATAAAGAAATATTTGAGGGATATTTGTGATGGTAAAAAAAAAGTGAAATGAGTCTTAAAAAACTAAAAAAAGTTATTGAAGTTATAGAGCGATTTTAAAGACTATTAAAGTATTTTGAGTTTGAAAAAGGTTATTGCACGCATGAGAAGACTTTAAGACTCGTTAAAGATAATAAAAAGATATTTACTGATTGGTAAAAATCTTAAAAAACTTTTCAAGAGCTTTTAAGTCATAAAAAGTATTTAAAGACTATAAAAAATGATTTTAAAAACTTCTATAGACCATTAAGGTGGCTTATCACCCTTGTACTATCTATTTGTGGGACATCAGACTACCACACCTGAAAACATCGAGTAGCAGGCTTTTAAAGGTGTTTGTAGGACATGATTTAGAGTAATAAAAAGAAAATGAAGACTACTGAAGATTATAAAAGACTGCTTATAACTTCGAAACATGTCAGAGTAAAACTTTAAAGATTTTATTAATATGGAAAGATTTTGAAAGATTATTGAAGTAGAAAGAATATTTAAAAATTCTTTTAAAATGTATTAAAGTTTAAAAGATCATAAAATTTTCTGGAACCTCTCTAAGACTTTTCGAGACGCACAAAGACTTAGAAAGACATTCAAAACCATAAAAATATATTCAAAAACTACTACAGTCTCTTGAGGACTTAAAATACTATAAAAGACACTTAAAGACTTTGTGGGACATATGGTGTGATAAAAAGACGTTGACGACTATTAAAGTCTCTGAAATATTTTTAAAGTCATAGAAAGAATTGAAAAGTCTATTAAAATCTATTAAAGATGTCTTACGACATCAAAACATATCACAGGAATACTTTAAATTTTTTTTGAATTTAGCATTACTTTGAGAAACTGTTAAAGTAAAAGAAACACTCAAAAAGACTTTTAAAATCTATTAAATTTTGAAAGACCATCAAATTTTCTAAAAGACCATAGGAGGCATATAAAAAATAAAAAAAAAAATTATGACAGTCATAAAAATATATTTAAAGACTATGAAATCCTCTTAAAGAATTAGAAGTACTATTAAAGTCATTGATGGACCTCACGAAATTGTTGGGAATATAGAAAGACATTTAAAGACCGTTGTTACAGGACATTTAAAAACCGGAGTTACAGCAATCTACCTTCTCAACACGGAATCAAATTAAAAATAAGACAAATTTATGAATGTTTCCTAATTCTCTAATTCTCCAACCGCCCCCCTGATTTTCTTCACACCTATACCAACCTTACAATAACTCTTTGATCCACGACTGTTGCAGAGTCTCGAACGGGCTATTACAAGAACTCGGTCCTCTTCACGAGCGCAACCTAGGAGAGCTCTAGCTGGACAAACGCGCGATAAGCTAAGCGGCAGCTGCTGCCACCGCAGCGCTGCTCCGACCCTCAACTGCACATGCCATCGTAGGACACAAAGGAAGCGGAAAAGAAGACGCGATGCGAAGAAAGAGTCACGTCCTAGCTGACAGGTCGGTGCTGAGAACGCGATGGGTTCTCGCGATCGGCGCTCGGGAGGAGATGGTGTTCGGCAGCGATCGATCGAGTCTCTCTTTTAGGTGGAAACGACGCGTGAATCGAGTATATATACATATTATACATAAGTGAAAATATTATAAATACGTATAAATATATGCATATAAATATTATATATATATATACATACAAAGTATATGGCGGGAGAGAAAGAGTCGAAGCGAGAGAATATATTAGTCGTGTGATTGGGCGACTGAGTTGTTTGGATGTTGCGGGAATTCGAGACGTAGAGAACGAATGCGAGGGAAGAAACGGGTAAGTAGTACGGTACAAAAGAGATCTATTTATAAAAGACTGCTTTCGTTGAGAGTGCGAGTGCGATTTCCTAGTGATAGTTTAAGGGATGCGTAGGATTAATCGTATGAGGAAATGATGAAAACACAAAAAAAATCGAGATGAAGACACGGAATCGACTGTAAAATGCCGTGTGTTCTGCCACCGAATCGAACAACTAGACGACGAGGACGAAAAAGAGATACAATAGTTAGTCCATTATAGTTCTTAAGGTATAAATACGTATACATATATACATTGTATGATTAATATTAAACAGAAGCAAGAGTCGGCTCTTTCGCTCGTTCGTACTTTGTCGTTGTAATAAATGATAACAATAACGATGAAAAACAAAAATTATTATATCGATAAGAATCATCACATCTTGATGCTCACCACGACCATCGTTCGTCATTGATTCATCGATTGTTGTCATTATTGTCTTGTGTGACGCGATAACGTCGCTAAGGAGAAGAAATGAGCGGGCGAGTAGCGGATTCGATGATTTTGAAAATAAATGATCAAAACATCGGAAAGGATGAGAGCGCGTCCTAAACTTGAACAG
Source organism: Copidosoma aretas (assembly GCA_030522625.1). Classification (NCBI taxonomy): domain Eukaryota; kingdom Metazoa; phylum Arthropoda; class Insecta; order Hymenoptera; family Encyrtidae; genus Copidosoma; species Copidosoma aretas. Next base: position 6,058 of record JAPYYV010014477.1, read on the forward strand.
TCGAATTTTCACGAGCAGTATGATTATTGTGTATTTCACGTGGGAGAGCGATCACATATTAATGAAAATAAAGAAAACTTCCTCCAAACATTTATAGCAATTCTCGTTCAGGATGGCCCGGTTGACCAGAAAACTTTTATATAGATTAGCGTGTGATTTTTTTAAAGCCGCGAACTATCGGTTCACATGTATACATATGAATTAAATATAAAACAAAATAGAAGCGATAAAGAGGTAGGGAGAGAAGGATGAAAAAGAGTCCAAGATGGAAGAAGTAATCAAAGCAAGTCTTTCCGAAAGAGCGAACCACCGAATCACCCTGTAGGAGATCGGGAGTTCGAGCGGTCGTGTATAATATATGCTATGAAGTAGTTAACGAGAATACAAAAAAAAGAAATAAAAATAAAAAAAAGAAGAAAATGAAAGCGAAAGACGTATAGGGGCATGGAATCGAAACGGAGAGTGAGTGAAAGGAAGAGCAAGTGTTTTAGCGTGCAAAAAACAATGGGCGGGGGATGAAAGACGTAGCGATTGGAAATATCCCTGGGCGCGTGTTTTCAAGCTAACATTTTATTTATATAATGGATAATTAAACAGACACGAAAACACACACGAAACTACTTATTATTATTATTATACACACGACACAAAACTCGTCGGCCCAACGGCGGTAGCTTTTTTCCTTCGATCATCTCTCGGCCGGTTGATCGGGCGAGCATGACTCTTGAGAATTTTTTCTACGATCCCAGTGCCACCGGAGCAAATCGTCTGCTGCGGAGTGGAGAGATTTTTCGTTTACCATATATGCATACACATATTCATTAAAAACAAAAAAAAATTTTATTCTCGAACCCAGACTTTTTTGGTACATCTCTGTATATAAATATGTTATTCACGATTCACCGTTTTTAAATTAATAGCAAGTGTACGATTTCAAGTTTAATTTCATGTTAATTTGTACGCAGATATAATGGTCAATTTTTAAATATTTCTATAAAATCGACAAAAACTATTCCTCAAGAAGAGTCATCGATCGGGTGTTAAAGCAAGACGTCGAGGTTTAATCTTCAAGCTCCGTGTACAAAGTCTCCTTAGTCGTAAGTTCAAACAGATGGAAAAGAAAAAGAATTTTAAGACATACTTGTGTTGTAAAGTTTACGTAATCATAGCGTATGTCTATAGGTATCGGCTAAGCCCGGCTAGAGGAAACAACAGTTATTAAGTAGAGAAATAAAAAAAAAAAATCGAGAATTTAATCACCGATAGCTGGTCCCACTATTGCCATTGCCATTCCATATACACACACTCACACACAGACACAGTAAATACTCGTACGCATAATCGCGCGAGACGATGAGAGATATATAAACACACAATGTATTTATATACGCGTCCACACATCCGATTTACCTTCTCTTTGCAGACACGAAAAAAGATAAATCTTCGGTAATAAAGAAAAAATACTTGCGATAATCTCATATCTTGCCGGCAATCGAATTCCACTGCGATGCGTATAAAGTCGTCGTCACTCCGCATTAGGAAGTGAGCAAATTACGTCGTCACATTTTTGTTTTTCGAGCACACTCGTCTGTCTCTGTGTGTTATATATTGCATCGAGTTACAATTTACAAGCAAAAGTCACAATTGAACTGAGAGTGTAACGTTATTCGCTTTTCTACTTGGTGTTTACATGTGCGGCACTGTAAGCAAGCAACAATCATCCGTTTCTATTGCAATAACCGTTATACGGAAAAAGCAAAAGACGATTGTCGGCAAAAAGAGGCAGAGGATTTCTTTTTTTTCTTTTTTGCGATTTCAAGCGCAAATCTAGCGTCGAGAGGTTATCAATTTTACTCGTGTAATTCAGCATATTACTACCTATGAATAAATAATAGTTGTTATTGTAAAATGTGCTCTTATCACTTTTCATTGCGCAAAACCTTGTACCTCCTTTTTCCTATTATTTCCTACATTTGCTACCAACTGCAATATAACTATAAGTATATTTAATTTTTTTCATTTTAAAGCAAAAATTTATAAATTATCTTTAAATAAATCTCTTATTTACTTATTTATTACAATAAAATTTAAAAGCAATTCTATTTAATTACAAAGGTTTCATCACAATTTATGATCGTATCACATATTCATTCTCATGGCGTAACAGTAAGTAAATTATAATTTGATCGAGTGCGATGTATGTACATATATGTGCAGGATTTAATTTTCCCACGTAAAACTATAAGGATGCACAAAATGCATTTTATATCATTATGGCTGTATTGAAAAATCTGATGCCATAGTGATGATACACTTTCATAAATCATTTAACTACTTGGTTCAACACTAAAAGATTAATAACAAAATGAGCTGCTTGATTAATGCGAAATATAATATATGTATTTTTTTTCAAGACATATAAGACAAAAATAATGAATATAAAATGATATGCTGTGTATACATAGTAATTGTGTCAATTTTTCATTTATATTGCTTTATGAAAATGTATCATTCAATTAAAACCGCGAAAACAAATGATTTTAGTAATGTGCGATTCTGTTGTTATTATTATTATTATTATTATTATTATTATTATTATTATTATTATAAGTATATTAAACATGGACAGTATTTATGTATAAATATTCGTACACATAATGTGTAAGCCCTGATGTAGTGTAAGATATCAAGATTGGACAACTACTGGTTTCACATTCAGACAGAGCTACAGCGCAAGTAAGTATATCGTCTGGATCTCTTTGCATAAAGGTAGGGTTCATGTCAGGCCAACAAACTTCTGACGCAGTAAACATACTTATAGGTGACAGTGTAAGTAAGTGCCATACCTCAGTAAACCTCATATAAGACTGGATTGAGCAGCGATGTACGTTAAGCCCGTTAAGATTCTATAATTGTTTGTGATGTACCGAGAATACGTTACCTTACATATTCATATAACGTTATTTCTTCACCACCACTACTGCTGTCGCAGAAAGTAAGCATTAAGCATGCCTTTCAAATTTTTTTTAGTTCAGTCATCACTAAGGGAATACGATTTTTATTACAATGGTATTTTGATATTGTATTTTACAAAGGTGAAAACAAATGGCAGAAAACTTAGGCAGTATTAATAATAAAAGTTACGTTATTATCTTAACATTCAGATTATAATTAACTGTACAATTGTATGATTTCATTTTGACATAGTACATTATAATACATTTTTGATATCTTATCAATATTGGTTGCGACTGACGATATAAGGATCATACTTTGTTTTTTATTTACCTTCTAATTCGGTATACTTTTACTTGCTAAAGCTATAAGTACAAATAAGAATTTATCTTTAAGCAACGTGCGTCAATTTACGCAAGTGTGACAGTGCATTACCATCCTTATAATTATTCGATACATGTTGCACTGAATCACGTAAGTCTTGCGTCAAACAGATAAGTGGCTTCTTATTACACGAACAAATTGGTTGACGTAAAATTTTAACGTTACGTCGTCGCTTCTTAAAAAAAATAATTTGGATTCAGCTTCTGTCGATAAAGAATACGATTCTGCCAACAAAATAATACGATTCAATTTTTTTGCAACAAAATACAATTAGAAATATAATTTTTTAAATTATGCTTTCACGTTTTGAAAATTTCAATATAGAAGGACAAAATGTCTATTAAAGCTTGAAAAATATCGTCGCCGGGAGAAACAAGGTATTATTTTGACTTCACGCTGAAAAAGGTACTATCTCGTTTTGGAAGTTAAAAAAATAAAGTTGTATCTTGGCTTTGAAAAAACAAAATAATTTCGGATTTCCGGGAAAAAATAAATGTACCTGATAACTCTCAGTGTACAAAAAATCAGTCGATTATTTATTCGTTGGTCCGAGATACAACCATTTTTCTGTGTCGCCGAGATATCACTTTTTGACTCTCAGAATGAGTTAGTACCTTTTTCAGCGCAAAGTCGAGATAGTACCTTGTTCCTCCCAGGCGACGATGTGGGCTTTTAATGTATGGGACCATACCTCTATTGTGTACAATGCACGATACACAAAATAATTTATTTCACTATTTTTTAAATGAGAAGCTCCAATCACATTTTCTATCGTCTTGAACTCGAATCGTATTCTAAGGCAGCTTAATTAATCAAGAACACCACAAGGTTTGTCTTTTACGGAACGTTTTGACAACGAATCTAGATAAACCAAAGCTTTTACGTTTCTACTTTTCAATGACAATCAATTTAACCCTAGTACGTGAAGCGTGTGGATACAAGTTTGTCTCAAATAATTTATTTTTTGCATCTTAATACCTATTAATATTTATTGACAGTACTTCTTACCATCAAAATTGTATGAACGGATTTTTTTTAAAAAGGAAAGACAAGACACTATTTTTTATTAAATTTTGTGTCCACTGTTTTAACAAAAAATTTTGTCAAAATTATTTGATAAAACAAAGACAATACAAGACAATACAAGACAATACAAGCTACTTCTGTCTCAAGACCAAGACAAAATTCATTTTTTCAATATTTTTCAAGAGCAAAACAATATTTTTCAAAACAATGGGTTGTCTTCTTCTTGAAAAGTTCTTCGTCATAAACTTGAATCGTATTCTTTTTCATAAGGAGCGATGATGCAAGTCCTCGTGGAATGGAGAACTCTCATATGCCCCTGATAGATTGTGAACTAAATGTGATAGTTCACAAGTTTCTTGAATATTTTTACCAGGAATTTCCATTCTATATAAATACTTTGATTTTCACGAATCGTTTTCCTTTCAACCGAGTCATCCTGTCGTTAGTATTCTATTGATTTATACATCCTCATCAAACGCGAAGCGCGTAACAACCAGAAGCACGCGTCATATGGACTACAAAAGTTTTGTCGGGCTGAAAGATAATAATAATGAAGAAATGATAGAAGGCTACATACGTTTGGGATTATCGGCTGCAAATGCTCAGGAAAGAAAGGTAATCGTTGAGAATACAAAGACGATGACATCAAAAAACGAGAAAAGAAATTGCGGGTACTAAAGCTGAAAAAAATTTCCAGCGCATCGCAGAATCCCGCACCGGGGGTGTACCGCAGAGATATATTCCGCTCGCGAAATCGCTCGTCCCAACCCTGCAGCTGCCGTTCCGCCGCACGTAACGCGTGCAAAAATGTAAAACACGATCCAACGCGACTCGAGCAGTCGACTCCCCCCTACCTCCCTCTTCCACTCTCGCCCCGCGCCCTGTCAGCATATTTGTATGTAAGGAAAAAAATGCGCGTCCCCATGCAAATGAGGGTCTTGACTCTCCATCTCCCCTCCCCACCTCCCATTTTTTTCCTCTCCACCTTTCCATCCGAGCTCCCCTGGTGCTCAAGTCGCGCGGGGTAATACTCCTATTTCACAACGACGACGACTCTGCCTAACGCAGTCTTCATTGGAGATAGAGAGAGAGAGAGAAAGCAAGTGGTGTCGGAGCCGACGCGGATTTAAACTCCTGCGACTGTTTCTGTTTATTAATGGCTTCGGGGAGACTGCTTTCGATTCCTGAATTTAAGACTCACAGTTTTTTGCAAGCATATTAATCCACGGGGCCGAGTACTCACGCAGATCAACCAGTTTTGCATGGAATGATCTCTGATTTTCTCGCTCTCATGATTTGTTTCAACAAAGATGAATTATCGAAGGAACATTTTTTTTCTTCACCCAAACTTAAATACGGTGATTCACCGGCTGCCGTCCAAAAATCTTGATCAGCATTAACGGCGCAAAAATCACCAGACCAATAACAATCACAGTGTCGTTCGCTTGGTCCTCGCACCGGGTGCATCGATCACGCCGGTCCCGATAAACTTTTACGGCGCAATAAAATTAATTAAACGATCGAGCCGCGGGCGAACAAGCGCGAAGATCGTGGCGGGTGAAATGTCCTCCGAAAACTTTTTATCAGTAATTTTTTCGCCGGCGACCCCCCCCCCCCCCCCCCCCCCCCCCCCCCCCCCCCCCCC
>JAPYYV010014478.1:0-10539 GCA_030522625.1 Copidosoma aretas
TCTCAGCTCATGAAAACAGTAATGCCAACTGCTACAAAAAAAAAAGATTCGCTCGCTCTCTCTCGCACCCCCCACCCACAGTAGTCAACCTCCTTAAGAGTGCTAGTTTAAGATGTCGTCGTCATCGGATCAGTGGTCAGTAGAACCGATGACAGGAGATTTCCTGTTCAATAATGTTGACAACACCGCGATGAACAAGCAACAGTTTGATTGTTCGGAGCTTAATGATGATCCTTTTTAAAATGCTGGAAGCATTATAAGTAACCATTCTTTTGACATTAATGCCCCTAACGATCAAACTACGTCATTTGCGTCATCCAACCGATCGAATAAATCAAGAGTGACGTACAAAAAGCTTAATGAATTAAATAATCTTATCCCCGAGTTTAAAGGTAGAGATATGCCGATCACGATATTTATCAGAGAATGTAGAGCCCTCTAAAACTACGTCAACCCCGAGGAAAAATATATCTTTATTCAAACTATAAAAACTAAAATTACTGGTGATGCTCGTAAACAGATTATACATAAATCTTTTTAAAGCCTTGATCATTTATTTCCGAGCTCAAAGGGATCTTTTCGCCTCAACAGAGCTTAACTCAACTTCAGGCCGAATTATATCGCGTAGAACAGGGAATGCAAGAAAGTGTATCCGATTATGGCATAAAGATCACGAAAATCTTATAGACCGAGGTAAGTCTGATTGTAAGTCCGTTGAGATCATGACCGAAGGAGCCATGCGAGCTGCCGTAGAAAGATTTAGACTGGGTTTGCGCAGAGACATGCAAATTTTAACCTCGAAACTGCAATTAATGCAGCAAAGAATATTGAACGTCTGGAAAATCAGTCTTGGAAACTGCGCAAGCCTTTAGCCGAGATTAATAGACTTTATGTTTAGAATGCGCGAGCTCCTCGTAACAGAAGAACGTATTACGATTATAATAACAATGCAGATCCTAATTCAAGAAACGATCGACCAGACGATCGTCGCGATAATTATGATCGTTATGATAACAGACAGAATAATAACGTCAATAATCACAATAATGATAGCGGGCAAAAACCTATTCGTAAATGCTACGATTGCGACCAACCCGGACATTTCGCACGAGATTGTACGGAAAACTATCGTAATTATTGTAACTTATATGGACACAACTTTAATGAATGCAGACCACGGAGAAACTATAGACACAACGACAACGATCATTTAAACTTGAATCGAGTTCGCAGAGTGAGCGTGGCGGCGAACCCATCCCCTCCATTGTTAAACACGTTTAGGACCGAGCAATCGCTGCTATCGGCAGCCCAGATCTGAAACCCGCCTCTTCTAATTTTCTCATTGATACAGGTTCAGAATGAAACCTCGTTAAATATAAAATATTAAATAATAATATAAAAATGTTCCAAGACTCTATGATTGGGCTAACGGGTATCAGTGAAGGGCTTGTCAGGGCTCTGGGCAGAGTAGAAATCAAAATTAATAATGTAAAGATCTCCACGCACATAATTCCTAATGACTTTCCTATACCATACGACGGAATATTGGGTATCGATTTTTTATATACGCATAAAGCCACCATTTTATTTCCTGAGGAAAGGGTCATCTTTGGGCAAAATCAGTCAGCAAAGTTTCTTGCACATCATAATAATTTTTCACTTCCCCCGTGAACTCGAACTCTATGTAAAATTTAAATTCATAATACCGAAAAACCTTATGGGTATCTACCGAGGCTGGAGGCTGAACCGAGAATTTACGGGGGCGAGTGTTTGGTTAGAAATGCCGATGGCTACGCTCACATTTTTATAGCTAATACTATCACCGAAGATATAAATCTAACCGCGCCTCCGATTCTCTTAGAGGCTTTTTAGGATAAAACCAAACCGGATAGATCGATTAAAGGCATTTCTGAAGGTCAACTCAAAATTGTTCACCAGAACAGAATATCCGCGGTTATACAAGAATCAAATACATCCGAACTAAATGAGGAGGAGCAAGGTCATGTAATTTATTTTGTATCATTATTTCCTTATCAATTTCATTTATCTGGAGACAAATTAAGCCAAACAACTGTAGTTAAACATCAAATTCCTACGACTGATAGCATACCAATAAATATAAAACAATATCGCCATCCTCCTCATTTACGTGACGAAATTCGGAATCGAGTTCGGGACCTATTGAATAATGATATAATTGAGGAGTCTGACTCGCCCTATAATACTCCGGTTAGGATAGTTCCGAAAAAGGCAGACTCAACCGGAAAAACGGTGGAGATCGATTTTCGCGCCTTAAATGAAAGAACAATCGCGTCTGCATACCCGTTACCAAATATAACGGAGATCTTGGACCAGCTGGGAGGCTGTAAATATTTATCCACCTTGATCTGGCCTCTGGTTTCCATCAGGCACCAATTGACCCGATGATGCTCCAAAGATCGCCTTTTCTACTCCCTTTAAACACCTACAGTTCAAGCGTATGGTCATGGGTCTTAAAGGGGCCCCAGCGACCTTTCAGACATTGATGAATAAAATCCTGAGCGGCCTACAAGGCATAGAATTATTTGTATATATGGATGACATTGTAATTTACGCCTTTTCACTACAAGAGCATAACGAGAAAATGAAAAGACTATTGGGACAATTGAGAACAGCTGGATTGACGCTGCAACCGAGCAAATGTTTGTTCCTTAGGAAAAAAGTCGCATACTTGGGACATATTATATCAGAGAAGGGAGTCAGGCCGGACCCCGGTAAGGTTCGTGCGGTGGCCGAGTTTCCATCCCCTATAAAAGCGAAGAACGTTAAACAATTTTTGGGTTTAATAGGATATTATCGCCGTTTCATTCCTGATTTCTCTAAATTGGCTTAACCTTTGAATTCTTTATTGAAAAATACATCGACCTTCAGGGGTAGAAGTACGTACCTTTTTTCAGTACATCGCCTATGGTTATAACATAGGCTCACAAGAGTCACAAGCTGAAAACATATTTCGTTTTAGGAGCCATTTTAGATCAGGGAGAGATCGGCAAGGATCTACCGATAGCATTTGCTTCGAGAAGTCTAAAAGTCGTTGGGACGAAATATACTACCACCGAAAAAGAATTACTCGCCATAGTTTTTGAGGTCACTCATTTTCGGACATATTTATACGGACAGCGCTTAACTTTAGTAACAGACCACTGCTCCCTTGTTTGGTTGCATTTAGTCAAGGACCCTACTTCTCGAGTAGCGCGCTGGAAAATAAAATTGCGCGAATACGATTATATTGTTGTTTTCAAAGCCGGAAAAATGAATTCAAACGCCGACGCACTCTCGCGAAATCCGGTCCCCGCGATAAATTCTACATCAAATAATACCCCTTACGACACCAGAATCGAACGACTATTTTGAATAGACATCTTAGAATCCCGCCCTCTTATTACTTCTTCTGACTATAGGCGACCTAACTCTCCCGTAGACGAAAGTGACGAGACGATCTCACCACCAGACCCAGATTACGCACTTATACGTATGGACAACGGACTAGGGTCAGACCTCGCCCGCACTCCGGAGTCATTGGGTCCTGTAAGCCAGTATACTCAGGGCCACTTGCCCAGTGGGACGGAGGGTGTAAAGCGGGGTCCAACGTCAGGATGTAAGACGGAACCGGAGTCCAGTCCGCAAGAGTCTGCTCTGACCTCTACCCAGGACAACTTTCCCAGTGGGACGGGGATAAAAGAGTAGACTATAGGGCGAGGAATGAGTTCTGGGGATAGACAAGGGACAGCTGAAGAGAGAGAGCCAAGAGAGAAAAGAGGAGTGAGAGAGAAGGAAAGAAAGAAAGAGAAAGAAAGCGTCTCAGGCAGCGCAAGAGAGCAGGGGGACGCCCCTAGAGAGATAGCAAATAAAGATTTAGAAATAGAGAAAGAAAGAGAAAAGAGAATAAGAAAGGATTCGCGGGCTGGGACGAAGGGGAATAAAAGGGCGAGGACTGATGACGATAGGACCGACGATACCGCGACAATACTCATAATCGAGCACGTTGAGTTTTCGAGAGACCAGTTACTTATGCGAAAGGATAATATTGCTCATTTCCTATCAATAGATTGTAAAGATCAGACGCATGTATGTAGACAGTTACAAGACTTACAAATGATAGATATAGACGAAATCAAACTCCAAAATCCAGGAATCGGTACAATAATTCAGACAGATCTCTATAACAGACGTATAATTTTCTCCAGATTCGTTAAAAATGAGGCAAAATACAACTTCAGTAGTTTTGGTAGTAGAGTGCCTGAAGAGTCTGAAAGACGCCATGATTAACTTGGGAATTGTGACAGTAAGCATCGCCAAAATGGGGGATGGCTTGGATAAACTTTATTGGGTGCCTATAGAGTATTCTCTGCGACATGATTGGAAGATCGAAAACTTATGTTTCACTATTTGTATGGGGAAAGTTACCGTCCCTTTGCCAGACGATCGATTGGGAATAATCAGCGAGGCCCACGACTCTTTGATAGGCGAACATAAGGGAATAACTAAAACTTATCACAAAATACGCGAAAGATATTTTTGGAATGGTATGAAAGAAGAAATTTTGGAATATGTACGAACTTGCCGGGAGTGCCGACGAAAAAAGTTGGTCCGCGTCAAAACGAAATTAACTATGACTATCACTACTACCTCCGAAGAAGCCTTTGAAATTATCGAAATGGATATTGTGGGTTGACTTCCAATCACGGTCTCGGGAAATCAATATATCGTTGCCTGGCACGAAGACTCTTATAGTTCAGGCTTGGACGAAGTACCGTACTATTCGAGCCTTCGGACGAAGATGCGTACAGTTCGCTAAGCTTGGACGAAGCCCTGTACAGTTCTCTAAGCTTGGACGAAGACCTGTAAAGTTCGCTAAGCTTGGACGAAGATCCGTACAGTTCATGATACTCAGACAAAGAAGTGATTAGTTTTTAAAACGTAATTAAATGTTATTTAATATTCAGACCTGAGCTTTCACTTAATAACCTGAGGATGTATTTAAAAAAAAAGGTTTAACAAACCACTGCGACTTGGAGTCGTATAGCTAGAGCCGATATGACCGGTTTCCCCAGGTCTTCATCCAAGCTCAGCGAACTGTACGGAGCTTCATCCAAGCTTAGTGAACTGTACGGATCTTCGTCCAAGCTTAGCGAACTGTACGGATCTTCGTCCAACCCCGTGAACTATACGAGTCTTCGTGCCAGGCGACGATGTACTAACTATTCAAGATAATCTAACTAAATATTCCCTCGCCCTCCCTTTGCCCGATGCTACGGCCGAAACTGTCGCTATACACTTTGCTCTGGATTTCATTTTTAGATTCGGGTGCCCAAAAGTTATAAAAACCGATCAAGGATCTCATTTCCAAAGCCAATTAATGAGGAATTTCACAAAGATCTTTAAAATCAATCAATTCAAGTCCACTGCGTTCAGGCCTTAGTCGATGGGCTCAATTTAGAGGAGCCATCACTCTTCAGTCGAATACTTAAAAATGTACATAGAGCAGGGTGACTGGGATACTTGGCTCGCATTCACCCTATTTTCATATAACACGTCCACTCACTCTGCTCATGGCTATACCCCGCACGAGCTCATCTTCGGGCACAAGGCACGGCTACCTTCTGAATTCGAGGGAGAAATCAAAGAGAAAACCTATGCGATGTATCTCGATGAACTAATTGGTAAATTAAATCACACACAGAGTACTGCTCGAGAAAAACTTATAGAAGCTAAAGAAAGATAAAAAATATATTACAATCAGAAATTAAATATCAAGACCTTTAATGTAGGGTATACTGTTTTCCTGTTAAAACCCCAAAATTTGACAATCATTATTCGGGTCAGTTTAAAATATTAGAATCAGTAGGCGACAGAAATGTTAAAATAGACTTAGGAACCGGAAAAACAATATTAGTACACATGGATAAATTAAAACACGCGCATATTCGTCCTTCAAACTAATTTTATCATTGTGCTTAAAATTGTATTTAAATATAAATAAAGAAATTAAGGGATCATAGGAGAACAAAAAGAGTGGTCTTTGTTCACTGAATGAGGCGGGAAAGTAGGAAGGTTTTATACATATATATATTCGACACAGTTTTTTATTTTTCTATGTTAAAATTTGAGTGGTTATATTTGAAATCATTGAAATAATCATGGAACCTTCCTATGGGGCCTCCTTCTCCCTTAATAATAAATTATATTTTAAAGCATCTAAAAAATATATACTTCTCCCTTAATGATAAAATCATCTTTATCATACTCCATAATTTTCAGTTTCGACCTATTAAAATGTTCTCAAAAAAGACAAAATTCTTCCTTAATAATAAATAAAAAAAATAAAAAAACACATAACCTAAAAATGTATTTCTTCCTTACTAATAAATTCTTTCAAACGCTTCGGATGTTTCTCGTAATATTAAATTGTCTATATATTCCAGTTCCACGATTCTTTCGACATTCAAATTTACCTTCATAACAAATTTTAAGTAATTGTACAGGATTCAATAAAATATATTCTCCCTTACTTGGAAATTATGCTATAAAATTATAATTAAATTCAGTCTCGCTTATTATTAAACTATATGTTAAATACCTAAAGACTCTCAACACTTAAAAATTCCCCTTGTTGATAAGCTATTCTCTATAAAATTTTAATTTAATGTATGAAAATTCGATTCAAGAATTCTCTTTTACTTACGTTATATTTCAAATCCTCCCTTATCATACAATCTTCATATTAGAAGTCTAACTTTTATTTCTCTCTTATGTAATTTTTGAGTTAATTCTTGGACAATTTTAATTTAAATATTGAAATTTTCCCGCCTAAGATAAACTATATTTCAAACATCCAACCTATCACCTAGTAGTAACTATATTAAAATGGAATATTTGTAATAATTTCTTTCATTCAACGTAAAAGCCAACATCCCCTCAACAGTAAATTGTTCAGAATTTTATTTTCTCTTCATCTAAGGTTTGAATAGACCAAGCCTCGCGATATCTGAATTTCCCGTCAGATATTAGGTACTTTGCGCCCCCTTTTTCCTGGAAGAGCCATCCCTTGAACTCGGCCAGCTAGATTGCATATTTTAGCATCAGTTCAAGCACGCACCACGATTCAATAATTTCGCAATTCAGATTCAACGCAGCCTAGCAGCCACCTAATGTGAGTTTTATCCCTTTTACCCCGTGATCTTATCTTCTTTTAATTTCAAAATCGCGATATCAATCCCCTTTTAGGATGGAAATCGAAAGTGTTCAGCACGAGGCCCCCAAGTTTGGCGACACCCTTTTTGAGGATATCTTCCCTATGATGGACGAAACCCTTCGTGATCTCCAGATGAACATCGTAAACGAGGGAGACAATGTCTTGCTGCAGGATAACCAAATTATCCCTTGTATCAGCTGTATTACGGGCCTGCCGTGTCTTTTCCATAAAGACCGAGCCATCCTCATGGCTGCAGCTCAGTTCCCCTTGGGACCTGTAGTCGAGAATCGACACCCGTCCGATTGGCCCGGCAAACCATTGAACGAGGGACCCCAGCTGCTGCTACCCTTGGTAGCAGGAAATCTTTCTCAGTAACCCTCCGTGATGCGCATCGCTCGCGTGATCTACACTTCTGAAGACCAGAGTAAACCTTCAAACATTCCTGCCGTCCAACCCTATGGAGACTTCCAACGCTCGAGAAGCCGACCTACTCGACAAGGGCCTCCGAGGAGCTCTCACTAGGGATAGGAAGGAATTGCAGGGGATAGAGCACATGAAATGAATTTTCATGGAACAAGGCAGAAAGTGGTCATGTACTCGATGTGCTCCCATATGATCGAAAGATTGGAAATTTAAGTATGTCCATCTGGTTGGAAAGAATTTGCGTCGCCCAGTCCGACCCGGAGCCTGTCGTAAGTCTCCCTGTCAGGTCAATCACATTGGTAAATGCGCTTCATGCCATAAAATATGGCTATGCCACCAAAAAGATCCGGAGGCTGGCGTTGTGTTTGTCTCGACCGGGCACTTTTGAGTCCTGGTTGGCCTGCTTGTCGAAGTGAACGATTTCTGTGAACCATCGTATTTGTCTGTCTGATCGAAAACTATAAACTAATCCTGTCTCGCGTTCACAGATGTCATTTTCCTTTTTTTCCCTTTCCCCCCTACAACTTCACCATTGTAGTCTTGAATCTTGTTGGATTGATAGTTCTGCCATGACTAAATATTTGTAAACTAAAGGTCATGTATTCTTCTTTAACATTTTGTATGATTTAATTTACAATAAAGTGAATAAAACAAACTGTACATACCCCTTTTCTAACATTCCAAGAAATCAGAAACCGACTGACTTACCCTGAACTTCCCTTATGATTTCAAGGTCTAAGTTCCTTGTACCCAGCACTAACCTGAGGAAAACCCGGTCACAAAGCTGCCCAACTGTGAGATTGGCCTTGCCATAACTATTTTTGATGCAACGAGGGCCACTGAATCCTTAAAAGATTATTCCTCCTGATTCGATTAATATATTTATAAATAAATTACGCATGTTCCTGTCCAAATCAAGGTACGATTGGTTTTGAAGGTACACAAGCTGAATATAGACTAGAAACGAGATATTCCTTTATTGCTGTGTTGGCTCTTGAGCAAAAATGGCATAAGAACACGGTACGATTCAAGATTTCTCCCGTTGGTCACAATTTACAAAGTCTTCATACAGCTGGAGTTCATTTTTGAGCTTGATTGGCCTTTGGAGCAGGCAAAATCCTCCTTCGGGCTAATATGGCCTTTTGCACTCTACAATTTTCCTTCCCAAAGATTAATAGAATTGAAATCCCCATATGTATGTAAATTCAGGATCGGCTCCGATAACTGTCCCAGCATAATCCCTGCAACAAACAAGACCACAAAGCAAATCGTCTTCCTACCAACAACCATGAAAAGTAAATAGAATGCTTTACGTATCTGATATATTGTCACTTTAACACAACCTACACAATAACGCAATCATAGTTCCTTCTCTTTTTTCTCAAACATAACAAATAACTAATCCTCTGACACCTTGCTTTCCGGACCTTGAAGATGCTCAAACCCAGCGTACAACAACTCCAGATGTTTCTCCTCTCCACGCCGATAACCTACTGACATAGCCAATAGAGGCATACGCAGTGCACTTATACAATGGAAACGCTCCTTGTCCTCCCTAAGTCGCACACTACGCAGTGTGTGATTTTCTTGTTTTGACAGGTAGTGAGCATCAAGATGAGTAAAAAAAAGTGCCGGTATAGCAGCTACAAAGTTAATCTTAAGAAAAAATTTAGAGATGAAAAACTACGTGCCATCGGGGGGGGGGGGGGGGGCAACAAAAAACAAACGGGGGGCCCCAGGGGGGCGGGGGGGGGGGAAAAGGGAACAAGGGGGGACAACATGGTTTGTGAATAGCCCCTTATAAAGAGCACATAATTGAATTAAAAGTTAAAGGAATTGCAGCAGCAAAGAGAACATGGGGTTAAGGAGAAAGGCGGTACAGGAATGACTTTAAACGCAGGAAAATGCTTTTTAATTATTTACTTAAAAGTGTGATGTCTTATCCCGAATAGTAAAAATCTTATGCTAGCCGAAAGGTACCCTACGGGCCGTATGCTGTAAGCCGACGGCAGCCCGTATACGGCATGAGCATAGGCACGCCTTCGTTCCACCTTCAGCAGCCGAAGGGTTCTCTTGACGAAGCCTGCCCGAAGACGGCCCGAATGCTCTGAACGTTCAGTAGCCGAAGACTTCCCGTAGACGGCCCGTGTACCTCTGGGATAGATATATAATATGTATGTACACTATGCGGTAATATATTCACGAACTGGGCAGAGAAGCAACTTTGCTCGTTGAGAGTCACTAAAGCGGATATTGCACAGCAGCACGTACCTAACCTTACTCACTTTAACACGTGCAGTGACACTCAACGCGCAAAGCTGCTGCTCCTCCCAGTTCGTGAATATGTTACCGCATAGTGTACATATACATTATACATACATACATACATGCATACATATACTACATATTTGTATGGTGTGTTATTTCAATCAGCTTGTTTCAATAAATACACGAAAGTTAAAAGGTTCATACCCTTGGAAATTTTATTTCTGATGATTAAATTTTATTTCTTATTATGCATTTCAATTTTTACAGTATAAGTCAAGTAAATGTACCAATGCTTGGCCACCAAAAAAGTGGTCCCAATGCTTGACCACAAACACGATTAGACGATTTGCACGAATTTCCGTAGCTGTAAAATACATGAAAAAATATATTTAAGTTAAGAACTCATACATAACATAAGTGCCCCTACAACTGAACAGTACCCGTAACCAAACACTCGTCACATATTAGCCGATTACATTCTAAATAACGATTACACACTAAATTTGTCATAATAGGTTTTTTTTTTTTTTTTATATTATAGTGCTATACGTCCGGCTCCTTATGAGAAGGGCACTACTCAGGGCACTTAGCACTTGGGAGAGGGAAGGAAGAGG
>JAPYYV010014479.1:0-13656 GCA_030522625.1 Copidosoma aretas
CAATTGGATATGGTACGAGTTAAAAATTTCTAATAGGTTGTCTAAGTGTTCTTGAGGTATACATGTAATTATATCGTCTACGTAGCGGAAATAAAATGTTGGAGTACAATTGAATTTGGATTTTAATAAAGAGAGGCAATCAACCTTCAAATCATCCATCACAAGGTCAGCGAAGAGGGGGGAGATCGGTGACCCCATCGGGGTTCCGGCGATTTGTTGGTAGAAACGATTCTCGAAAGAAAAAAATGTGTTTTCATATAAGAATTTTATACGTCTTATTATGTCGATCGGAATTTTACATTTGCTATGTATCTGGTTAACTCTACGGTCCAAACTATTTGGTCTAAACTAACAATCAAATGATATAACGTTTTTATAAGAAGGTACTTATCGCTTCAGTTATATTGTATAACGTGTTTTTTCCTTTCTTAATCGTTACGCTTTTTATTGACATATCGTTACGCTTTTTATTGACATTCAGTGTGTAACTATAAGATTGTAATATTTAGCCTGATGAGGCTGGCACACCAAGCCAGGGAAACGTTGCTTCATTAAAGAATTTTAAGTTTTAATTCGTCTTGAATTATTTCTTAAGACCTTCGTCTCCAACTGTTCGCTTGACTGCGTACTTTAATTACAAGCCATGCAATTCAGCCACGAACAAAAATAGGTAGTAAATATTGACAAGCTTGTTTTAATAAATCTAGTTTTATAAGTCATAAGGATGTAAACAAATAAAATAAATTGTGGAGTCTGAGTCATTCTTAAGCCATGAAATCTTGCCAAATTCGATGTAAGTAATAATTCAAGTCTTATAGTGTAATAAATAATTGGCAAACAAGATAATTAAGAAGCCACTGCTTCTTTTACAAAAAATATAGATTGTAAGCTTATAGATTTAATGTAAGGACTAAGATTTAATTAGAATCATTATTTTCGCTAGTTGGTACTAGTAGTGTTAAATTATGAATCAATCTCTTTAATTCACCTACAGCAGTGCGTATACGTGCTACCCATAACGACGAATCTAAACCGGGAAAAACCGCGATAACTCTACTCATTGGCCACTTGCCTGGTGGATAATTTTCATTTTTAATTCTTACTAGAGCATTTACTTGAATAGACCGCTGCTTAGTACACTAGTTTTTCCTAGATTGTAACGAATTGAGATATTCTGAGGACCAGCGTTTCCAAAAATGCGGGAGACTAAAGGATACGAATTGCCAACGTTTTAATGGCGATAGTTCCTTAATGCTGATCTCCCAGGAACAATATAGGCTGGTTTCATATTCAAGAAGTATGCGGGAGTTAGTGGTTTGCGATCTCAAGGGTCATCAGTGAGAGGAGCTTATGGCCTAAAATTAAAACAGGTTTCTATACGACAAAGTAGGGTAGAATATTCATTCAAGGTCAAAACCTGTTCGCAGATAACTCTTTTAAGATGATGCTTTGTGGATTTAACCGCGGACTTCCATAGACCACAAAAATGTGGTGCTACAGGGGGGTTAAAATTTCAATTAGTACCTAGCTCCAAAAGTTTTAATTTTAGTCGATTAGAACTTTCAAGATCTTTAAAATTTTTCTGAACTCTTTAGATGCTCCCACAAAGTTTGTTTCTTTATTACTGTAAAGGTCCTTGCAACGATCTCGACGAGAGGTGAATCTGCGGAAGGCTGCTAAGAAGGCTACGGAGGAATAATCTTCAACTATCTCTAAGTTAACTGCTCGCATCACCAAGCAGACAAATACTGCAAAGTAACCCTTTTGAGTGGATCCACTCCTACTCTTAGCTGATCTTATAGGAAAGAGACCGAAATAATCCACACCCGTCTTAAAAAAGGGAGGGGCAGGTTGGCATCTGCTACTACGTGAATTGCCCATTATTTGGTTTAAAGTTTTTCCCGAGTACTTTTTACAAACACTACAATTTTTAAATGAAAGCCCGAACAACCTGTCTACCCCACTTATTTCAACAAGTGTTAATTGGGCTCTCCCACGAAGATTTTTTGTACGGTAGTATTCTACGATAAGGGAGGTAAGATAATCATTAGAACTGAGTATTAAAGGATATTTTTTTTCAAAGGGTGAATAAGAATTTCCTACTTGCCCGCCTGATCTTATTAAACCATAGTTAGGAACGGGTTGTATTGAATTAATTTATTGGACCAAGGCAAATTTTCTTGTTCCTTTAATTGCAGTTTTAAATTATTTCTTAAGGTATAGAATTTAGAAGAAAAATATAGATTTTGATGAATGGAAATCCCAAAATTTAGGGCATTCTCCAATTCAGTAGAACGAAGGATTAGAGATCCACTTCTTGGAGTAGAGTTTAAAATTAAAAAAGGTAAATTAATCGATCCAACTGTTTCAGTACTAGTTGTATTAAAAACTTTGAAGGATATAGTTTTACACCCCTTCATACATTTATAGATAAATCTCATACAATAGGCAGTAATTTTCAACAATTTTCCTAAATTTGATTACTTATAGTACAAATCCCAAGGTTGATTCGACGTATCAAGTAATACTTGAATCTTTAAGAGTTCCGAAATTTTGAAATGAGGTTCCTAAAGAATTTCACCTTCGAGTTTTAGGTACTCTGCCTCGAACTCATGTAATAACTTTGGCCCGTCAAACCACAACAATTGATCTTGTAATTAAGAGGGAAACACCCCTCTAGACGCAATATCCGCAGAATTTTGACTAGATTTAATATGATGCCACTGATAAGTAAACCTAACCAAGTGTGACAGCCCGAATTGGATGAAACTTGGTGTGCAAGTAGAACATTGGAAAATATTAGACATGTGTTTTTTAGCGGCCCTAGCTCACTTTTAGGGGTAGCAATAACCCTTACAAACCCACCCCTACCGAACCACAGGCTAATCCACCTAACCCGGGGAACAGGGAGTTTAGTCACTTATTTTTCTTAAAATGATTGAACTCCACACCTGATGCTGGCTAATCTACCTCAATACCTATGCCTTAACTCACCTAAACCCTTAAGGATGTTCAATGGTTCGGACAAAATTACAGAGAACTTGATGAAATTTGGGAAAATGATTCTTTGATGCAAAATACGTTTTTTTTAATTTTTTTTTAAGCATGTTGCAACGCTTTTTTGGAAAATATCAAAGTTTGAAAGTTGCAATGAATCAAATGGAAGATCGTGAAGATCGTTGAAAACGGTTCTTCAGACATTATAAAAAATATCAAAACGTAGCTGAAAACCTGAGGAACACTTTTCTTTAAAAAAAATTGGGTGTTGCAACGCATTTAACTGAACCACACCTTAACTGAACCACAAGCAAGGTAACACCCCTACCCCTGAGAACAGTGAGTATTATCACTTATGTTTCTTACTTTGCTTGAAACAAGATCAATTTTTTTAAAAAGGATGATTTGTTTAAAAATAAATTCAGACGTCTAATAAATAAATAAATAGTACTAATCAAAACAGAAACTCGCACTTTGCTTTACCAAGGAATAACCACGAGGAGGTGGCGAGTGTATATTCCCATTTTTTTTGTTTTTTTTGTAATTTTACTTATAACTATTTTTTTTTATTTATTTTTTTTCATATTAATTTTAAAGAATAATAGTGAAAATATTATAGCAAAACCTTTTTTTTTTGGCAGGATCTGACTTTTCAGTTATCATTTATATCTGGTAATTCTCGCAATAATGTATGGTATCATCACTATCAAATCCAAAGAAGTGATTTATGCATAACGACGTTGTACACCAACTGCATCTCATAATAGCTGTTTCACCACACTTCTCACATAATACATTGTAGTTATTAAAACAATATTGAACTGGAGTCTCGCATTTTGCTGGTACTTCGGTTATGTACCCACTTTGTACCATGCGTATTTAAACATGTTAGTCAGGTAGAATTAGCGAAAAAAACCTCAAAAAATCAAGAATCTCCTATTGGAGCCAAAAAAAATTTTTTTCAAATATTTAATTATGAGGTATTGATTGCAATAAAAATTATTTCAAAATATTATCACCTTACAATGAGGTGCCAAGAGAAATTGCAAAAATGCTCAAAACCAGTTTTTTGCGTGAACTCCAACGAAACAAAGTTTAAGATAAAAATATATGCGTAATAAAAAAATAAAGATAAGAAGTCCTAGGAGAGCAAAATCAGACGATCAAGTCTCACGGAATTCGCAAAAAACCACGTGTTTTGTGGAAAACGTGTTTATTTAATAACTTACGTACTAATTATGATAGACAGCTAAAATTAGAATACAGTGCCCGTAAGTACCCGCAATTACCTGCACGTGCCTGTATCTGCCCGTAGTAACCCCCAAGTACCTCCGAGTACCTGCAAGTGCCCCTTAGAACAACCAAGTACCCGCAATCTCATTGCTGACTGCAGGCTTATGTAGTCGGTTGCTGCACTAGAACGAATCACTTTTAGTGATATTGACAAGGAATGGTCAGGCATGTACAGGCGATGTTTATAATCAACGCTGTACTTCATCACTTATCTTTAAAGTTAGTTTAAAAAAAAAATACTTGACCAAAGCACAGTCTGAAAATGCCTTTTTTCTTATTTTCGTTTGTTCTTTATTGTCCTTTCTGGTCAGCACTTGATTATGAGACACGGTGTATAGAAATAAACTTATAATTACAATTTTAACATTAAAAAATCAGTTTTAAAATTTTTGTATTATTTTTTCCGTAATTAGCGTCCTCAAATACTTTATATATAAAAAATGCAGCATTATTCGTTAATTTACTTCAAATTTAGAGCTACGTTACTGGTCTACGGTGGCTTCTCCTTTCACATGTGCCGCCACTGCGCGCGCAAAAAGTACTTGTTTCTTATTGATTCATTTAACAAAGGTGGATTTTCCAAATAATCTGAAAATTTAGAGATAGGTAGTTCAACTTATCCTTAACACATAGGAACCGAAGTAATAACATTTTTTGAAAATCTTAACCTCCCCTTAAACCGTCACATTGAACAAAAGTAATTTTTGCATATGTCGACGGTTTGCAAAAAGTTTACAACATTTTGATCTAAAAATTTTACTGTAGTTACAGGATCACAACAATGACACTATATTCTTATTTTAGCTCTCTAGCATTTAAAAATATTTCAATTATCTCGGCATGTGCCATGGCTCGGACGGGGGCCGATCAACTCATGAGCATATAAGCTAGTCAATCACACTTCTTTGATCTGATCGGCCTCCGTCCGCGCCCTGGCACATGCCGAGATAATTGAAATACTTTTGAATTACGAGAAAATGATCCTTTGACACATTAATTTAAACTTTAAGTTGTCTTTCAGAACACAGATCCGCGACAGTTGCAAATGATACTTTTTTACTTTTAGAGTACTTGTTAGAGTATTTTAGCAATCAGATGGCTTTACCGCTACATATACTTTTAATATGTCGGTTTAGTAATTTCTGATACTTTTTAAAAATAAGACAAAGATGTATAATTTATTTACACATATAATACATGTGTGTGAATTTTTCGTATCTATATTTTTGTAATTTTTTCACAACATGACAATGAATCCAAAAAATATATTGAAGCTACTGACATCAAGGTTTAGTGGTCCTGAATATCAAATTGAATCGATTATTTCTGTAGAAGAAATAGAATTTGCGTCATATCTTGAATCTAGAATAGAAGATTCAATAAATGCTGATGTATTTGTTGAAAGTTTTGAAACCCTAAATTTTGATGAGTCAAGTGTGCTCCCTGATGCTTTTGTAGTTGAAGACGACTTCGATGACGATAAATAAGAGTTTATTGTTGATAACCAAAAGTTCACATCCTACATTGATTTTAATTACAGAGAAAAAGCTGTGAAATTTCGGAAGTCTGGGAAACGAAAGAAGAAATTTGAAACTCTTCAGCATAATTTTACAAAAGTGAAGTATAGGTCTCAATTATACAGATGGTTGGCACAAGTTTCTGAAGGTGGCTCACGGTTGGAAAAATGAAAAGGCATATAAAGTTATATATTAGAACGCTTCGAAGATGCTCTTAAGCATGCTTTACCCATTTATGATTGTGATTTAAAAAAGTGGGCCCTTGATGCTAAAAAAAAAATTGGTTTATCCAATGAAATCTTCAATGCATCTTCAAAATACATACAATGATTTTAAAAAAAACAGAATCGTGTCAAGAAAAATAAATAAATTTACTGTAAAATCTACATTTGCAAGTAAAAAAGAGCTAATTCAAAAGGCAAATGATTTTGTAAGCCAAACGAAATCAGAATTGGCTTTAGTACATCCAAGTAATACATATGATTCCGATCAATCTGGATTATCTTTAGAAATGCACACAGGGCGAACTTTGTCGTACATTGAAACTTTTTAAGTGGAATCATTAGCTCAATTACTTAATTCCTTAACCCATAGTTACACGATTCAGCCGTTTGTATCAGCAGAAGACCTTTTAAAGTCACCTTTATTGATAGTCATGCAAGAAAAAAATGGACAGTTTGGTCCTATGGTTAAAAAAACTTTATTTAGAGCTCCTAACATTATAGTATTTGCCTCAACATCTGGAAAGCTTACAGCAGATTTATCAATAAAGTGTTTTAAAGAGATATTTTTACCTGACATTGTTGATGATTCCTTATTATGCATAGATTCTTAGAGTAGTCAAGATGAGAAAAAGTTGTAACTGATGAAATAAGTAAAAAAAAAAGTACAAGTTATGACTATACCAGCAGGTACAACTGCAATGGTTCAGCCACTCGATGTGTATGGTTTTCGCCCGTGGAAAAATTTTGTTAAGTATTTTAGCGACCTCGAGATGTTACATACATTTAATATTAACGTACATAGAAGGAATAATATTATAAAGTTACCGTCTCTTGTCCACAATGAATTTTAATCATCGCGATTCATCAACATGTTTAAATACGCACGGTACAAAAGTGGGTACATAACCGAAGTACCACCAAAATGTGAGACTATAGTTCAATATTGTTTTAATAACTACAATTCATTATGTGAGAAGTTTAGCGAAATAGCTATTATGAGATGCAGTTGGTGTACAAAGTCGTTATGCATAAATCACTTCTTTGGATTTGATAGTGATGATACCATACATTATTGCGAAAATTACAAAATAAAAAAAATAACTGAAAAGACAAATACAAAAAAAAAAAAAAAAAAGATTATGCTATTACATTTTCACTATTATTGTTTAAAATTAATTGGAAAACATTAAATAAAAAATAAATAAATAAATAAAACTACTAAAAAAATGGGAATATACACTCGCCACCTCCTCGTGGTTATTCCTGGGTAAAGCAAAGTGCGAGTTTCTATTTTGATAAGTACTATTTATTGAATTATTTATTTGATGTCTGAATTTTATTTTTAAACAAATCATCATTTTTTTTTTAAATTGATCTTGTTTTAAGCAAAGTAAGAAACATAAGTGATGATACTCACTATTCTCAGGAGTAGGAGAGTTACCTTGCTTGTGGTTAGGTAGGGGTGATTTTTAAGGTTGAGGTGAGCTAAAGCATAGGTGGATAGGAGGGTTAGCCTGCTTGTGGTATGATATTCAATGATTTTAAGAAATATAAGCGACCAAACTTGCTGTTCCTACGTTAGGTAGGTCAGCCTACTTGTGGTTTGATAGGGGTGGTTTTAAGGGGTTAGGTGAGTTGAGGCATAGGTAGTGAGGTGGATTAGCTGGCATCAGGTGTGGAATTCAATCATTTTAAGAAAAATAAGCGACTAAACTCCCTGTTCCCCGGGTTCGGTGGATAAGCATGTGGTTCGGTAGGGGTGGTTTCGTAAGTGTAGTTTCTACCTTTTAAAGTGAACTAGGGCGGTTAAAAAAAAACAAGTGTCGAATATTTTTGAATGTTCTACTTGTATACTAAGTTTTATCCAATTCGGGCTGTCACACTTGGGTAGGTTTACTTGTAAGCGTTAGGGGTCAATAATTGAATGTCAGCGCATCTATTGGCTACGTAAGTGGGCCATTTCGAAGGAATTGGCTGCACCCAATACAAAACATTTATTGAATCTGTCCACAGGTGTCCAGGAGGGTCTAAAAATTTTCTAATTCAAAAGTAATGATCGACAAGTTTAGAGAGTAAGAGAGACGCATTTATCTCTAATCTGGGTATGCTTACAGGTTTAATAGGAGCAATCATTGTTTCAGCCAGTTGTAACGATACGAAAAGTCGATTTGCAAGTACTACTCGAACATATATCACAGCGGCATAAGCCAATTTAGATGCATTAGCGAGTCCATGGATCTCGAACTTTAGAGCATCAGACGTTAAGTGATTCTAACGTGGTAGCTTGACATTGTTTTCAAAAGAAACTTCACTTAACTACCTAACCCACTTCTTGTTAAGATTGGGAGGTAAGGGTTCATCCCAGAGTCTTAAGAATCCATAATTTCTGAATCATGATTTTACCTTTAATTAATGTAGGTGACAACAAACCTAATGGAGCAAAGAAGTTAGCCAACTTTGACAACATCGTTCTTTTAGTTCATTTAATGGGACAATAATCTGAGGTAACCATGAAGTGGAACTCCTTATTTGGATCTTAAATGAATCCTAATACGGAAATAGAATTTTCCTTGTGGAAAGGTTAGCCAGTGCCTCAATTCTTGATGACTTAGGTATTGATTTGAGAAGATCAGGTTGGTTGCATGTCCATTTGCTCAAAAGAATACAGCCTAACTTGGTAATCCTATTTAATTGATCAATCTTTGATTCCATTTTAATCTGAGAATAACCGCTATACAGGAAGTCGTCCACATACACTTCCTGGTTAGGAATCTCACTACCAAGTGGCATTTCATCCTCGTAAATTTTTGCTATTTCTTTCAGTATCCTAGAGGCTACAAAATGTGAGCTGACTGAATCATAAGTTATAGTGCACAATAAAAAGGTTTGGAGGGGTTGATCTGGAGAGTACCTCCAAATTATAGCCTGATGAATTTGATCAGAGTCATGAACTCAAGCTTGTCTAAACATCTTGACAGCATCAGCTACGAATACAAATTGATAGTAGAAGCAGAGCCGTTTGAAACTACCCTCAATTTGGTGGTAATACTCGAATCTTCGAAAACGCCATGGTGAGGTAAGTACCACGCTTGAGAGGCATCTAAATTAGTACCTACGCACCTGTTAATATTTCATCTTCTATACCCCTTTATGAGACGCTAACCTTTCTATAGTTAAGATTCAATAAGTCAAAAAGAGATTAAGGTATCAAGGATGTTTGAGGAGGACATTTCTGTCTCCAGTCCTCATAGTTATATATACCCTAGCGGTTGTTAAAAATACGGGTTTAAATTTTGTATCGTACTGTGTATATTGAACGGTAGATATACCAGCATCAGTTTCTTGAATACCAAAATTTGAACTATTTGCATCATTTTTTTGATGTCTATTCAAGAGAGGTGGTTGGTTACTTGTTCGATGCATGAAAGTATTATGTTTATTTTTGCGTTCAAAACAACGAAAACTAGATTTACAATCTTTGAGCAAGTGCTAACCAAAGCAGTTCTCACAGAGGTGGTTTTTCATCACAACCTCTCTTTTTTGTTTTCAATTCAAACTCTTAAAAGAGTCACAATTTTTTAATTCATGATCGGCCTGACAACAAAGACAAACAGTTTTATTAGATTATCCTGTGGTTTGATGTAAGAACGAAGATTGTTTGGGTTTTATCGACTTGATAATTGTATTTATATTAACCCTTGGAGGAGTCTGTTTAGTGGATTAGGATTCTAGCAAAATGATTTGCGAGCTGATGGATTCCCGCAATTTTTGAAGACTGGGGGGGTTTGTAACATTACCTAAATATCTCTACCTATCCTTGCTAGGGCCACCACACGATCTAATAACAGAGAGCTCGACGTAGACTGACTGCAGACAACGCTATTTCGAGTACGCCGTCCACCAACTACTATTCACTCTGAGAATAAGCCTGGAGGGGATAAAACGATATGCGCCAGCGCCATGGTGGTGATACAGTGAAACCCGGGGGGAAGCAATTAAACAAGTGATCGCAGCAAAATTAGAATTTATAAATAAAACAGATTTTAAGTCGCGATATCATTGCACTATAATTAGGAGACAAATCAGTCCTCTCGAATAAAGTAAAACACAGCTAGTGAGTTGGGTTTGTTTTCCTGTGAATTGAAAATAAGAGGTTGGAAAACTGAAGTGCACGTGAATATCTGTCAATATCTTTGTTTATGTGCGTTGTACTAGCATACATGAAGCGTATAAGTTGTTGCAGATCAAAAAATTAATACGTACGTCTTTATACGGTGTGGATTGGTGCAGGCATTTTAACAGTATGTTTGTTGAAAGTGTGAGATATTGATGAAAATGCGTGCAGTAGCGCGGCATGTACTCGGTCACTTAGGTCATTGGGACGTTAAGTAGTCGTCACGCGGAGCACACGCTGCGCCTGTCAATCTGTGTACAATTTTCTGCATTCACTTTCCTAAGCAGTTACACTTTCAACAAACATAATGTAAAAATGCCTGCACCTACTCAGACCAGATAAAGACGTGTGTATTCATTTTTTGATCAGCTACAACTTTTACGCTCCATGTATGCCAGTACAACGCATATTAACAAATATATGGACAGATATTCATGTGCAATTTGGTTTTCCAACCTCTTATTTTCAATTCACAGGAAAACAAACTCAACTCACTAACTTTATTTCACAAAATTCGAGAGCGCTGATTTTTCTTTTAATCATAGCGCAATTTTATCGCGACTTAAAATCTATTTTATTTATACATCCTAATTTTGCTGCGATCACTTGCTTGTTCGCGTCCCTCCGTGGTACAAGCACTGGCCACAAGCTGACGGCACCACTTGCTATTTTCACAGCGAATAGCTATATACAAATAAAAGGTTTATTTCCATAGTAGTTGGTGAGTTTACATTACATTTCATCGATGACAATGTGATGCGACAATAACGCATTATTTGCATAAATCAATAATAACTACCTTAATATTATACAACTACTAACAACGACGATGCTACATCAATAAATTAGGAAAAACTTCGACCTGATCTTTAACTGATTTGCACCTCTCGATTGCGGATCATAATCGTGTTGTTCTCCCGGATAATGTGGTACCACATAATTAAATTACGTCACAACAGCTCACTTTATAGAAGTTTTATGATCTTGTTTTATGCATTCTTGGGGCAGATAGCTTTTATCTACAGTAGTTATAAGGGGTACAGCTTACTTCTCAGTTTGAATTTTGACATCTGACAATCAATTATTATTAAAAAATATTTAATTGAGATTAAGTTTATAAGAACTCCAAGCATATGCAAAGATAATATTGTGATGCTGCAATAATGACTTGACAGTCACTTCAGACCTATATGTATGTATACGTGCCGTTCCTCGCGTCTACCCACGATTTAATGATTTTATTCTTTAATCGTGCACCAAAAAAACTATGGTCTAGTGTAACCGTCACATGAGAGCGTCTTAATCCACAACAAAGCAATCAGTCAGCGGGGCACGCGTAGGCACTTGTTTACGCTCTGTCGGCCAGATTCCGGCCCACATGAGCACGAAACTCGGCCTGTTGTACGTGCTACGTGCCGTGCGTGACATTGCCAGTCGACTATGCGTACTCTAAGGGCGCATCCACAGAGTCGTGGTTGCCACATCCGGACCATAGTTTTTTCAGTGTGTGAAAAAATCGTATAGTTTGTTTAATCTCGAAATATGATTACGTAATAAAAGTAATGCTTACGTCAAGGAACATCATTATTTTGCATTAATAGTAAATGATGCGAAAATTAAATAAAAGAATCAACCTTTCCATGAATTTTTAATCTTTGTCGGATAAATAACTACAAAGATATTTTTAAGACTTATCTTTCAAAAAATGAAATGTTCACACACATTTATGTTTAAAAATATTTCACACTTATTGTTTTTACGTGTAATTTTTATTTCTATGTAAAATATTCTTCATAAGAAAATTTCCTTGATTACTATTTTTCATGTACGTCTTGTGATTAGAGAGTTAATGCTTTTTAATGAGTCAAATTTTAAAAGTTGATTATTCCAACGAATGTTGCGACTGCAATTCTATTTTATTTAAATCCATCTTACGCGTTTATATTGCAACAACAACGATTGTTGTTAAAAACTTGTCAATTGGAAATTAACAGAACAAAGAAAAAAAGACTTGCTTCAGCTGAGGCTCAAACCCACACCTTTTACTCCGGAAAGATGCGTTAACAGATTCCACCTTCAGAACATTAGCAGCGTTTTTTCTTAGTATAATAATTTATAATTGTTTGATTATTTAGCTTTCACGGTATGAAGGTAAATGCTTTATATGAGTCAATTTTAACACATGACTTTGACCATCATGTGTTGCTCTGATTGATTATTTAGAACATATCGTTTTTATAAATACCTTTTTTCAATTTATATAAGAACTGTTTGGTTTATGACATTTTTGTACTTTTATATTTTTCAACTCTGTATTTTTGTATATAAATTATTTACAAGGTACTCTCGAGATGTTTTTCGTTGATTATAAACCTTACGAAAAGTAGCAAAAACATTGCCTCAAGACAAATTTTTTTTGACTCATTAAAACGTACGCATTTTTGTAGAACATCAATATTTGAATCAGTATACGCTTTAAACAATCTGTATCAAGTTTGAAGAAGTACTAAAGAAGTATTTACCGACGAGCCAGGTGTTGGCTTTCTTCGAAAGAAATCCCCTAAAGCTCCGGACATCGTCCGGAAGAATCTACTAACCATCTTAAAAATCAGATAAGTGGCTTTTGACATCTAGGGTACTATTCTTATCAAAGAAGCCTGAGAAGTAAATCTTGATGCATTTCGACAATATATAAACACACGACCTCTCGAAGTTTCTCAGACTAGGCAGCTAGTACACTAACTACTTAGCCATCATAGCTCTTTACATAACTTTCACGTATTCATGGCGATTTGTTTCATTCTTGACTGATTGAATAAATTTGGAAGACTTGCATTTTTACAGTTCCATGTAAAATAACATTTTTCCTAAAATACACCAAGAAAGGCTTTCTAAAACAAAAAATATTAAGTCTAGGAAAACATTTAAAAAATTCAGAGATTATACATTGAAAAGATGAAAATGGAAAAAAAAATTAACTAAGAAAATTAATTTTCATGTACAAGAATCATAATTGTTATAAGCTTATGAGAGTAAAAACAATCTGTTTCAACATTCAAGATAAGCTTATGGTTTATAATTTTCAAAAATCAATTTCCTAGAGATGCAACGATTTTCGACTTTATTATAAATAATCAGATTTTGGTGAAAGCATCATGAGCTGAACCCAAATTGAACATTTTCATTATCTAGCTGTAAGAAAAAACTCTTAAATTAGTAATCTAGGCTTTATTTTTAATAATTACTGTAAGAGACAACTAATCATTAAGCCCTAAAATATGTTTATAAGACGTAATCAGATACATAATCAGCAGAAAAAATCATGTTGTCTGGGGTGCATATTGCAAAATATATTAATTATGATGTATGAAATTTTAAAGATGTCTTTTAAAATTTATACATATTAATTAACAGATGATCTAGTGAGAGAGAAAGATAAATTTTATCATCA
>JAPYYV010014481.1:0-11449 GCA_030522625.1 Copidosoma aretas
CCCGCATCATTCGATACCCCCCGTAATGATAAGACGGACCAGGCATAGTGATGCGAGCGCGCGTATAGCCAGCATCACTTGATACGCGTGTACATATCCTCTAATACAAACCCTACGCCAGAATATTATAATGCGTAAGAGAGGTATGAGCATCGTGTTATTCGTGCCGAGCGTTATACACAACGCGCTTGCCTCTGCTAATCATATCTCTTGCTCCAAATAAAAACAAAGTATGCGGCCGAGTAAGCAGGCATAGAAGGACCGCGTCTAAGATGAGAAAATACATAAGCTGCCAAGAGAGCGAGCGTCTCAAGCGGGGGATTGGAGTCGATGAGAGTTGTTCCCCCGCCACATACATCTCGTCCTAATATTCTCTCCCTCTTGCCTGCCTCGATAGCATCCTCCGCGTCTCGCTCTTTCTCTCGCTCTCTCTCTCTCTCTCTCTCCCTCTTGCAACATCCTCCACGCTCCAAACCTTTGTCATCGCCTCTCAGCACTTGAGGAGGGAGCTCCGGAGTCGTGACGTCAGAGCACTGGGGGAACTCCCCCTACCACTGCAAGCTATAGTGGGTGAGCTGGTATTGGCAAGAGCTATAGCGGGTGAGCTGGTACCGGCTGGTATCAGCCGCGACGTCAGAGCTCATGTTATAGCACGGGGAACTCACCCCACCACTACCGTGCTATAGCGGGTGAGCTCATACCAGCGTGAGCTCGTAGCTTATCTACTAGTACATAAACACAGTTCACCGTAATATTCTTGTAGTTTTTGTAAGTCACCGACATGATTTGCGAACCATTCTACTTATTTGGTATCCGATATGGAAAACTATCTTTCATCAACTTATTAGCTTCATCAAGTCATCGGACACTTACAACACAACAGTTTCTTTGTTAAATAGCTAGGACTGTGCCTTAAGGATGGTTGGGAGTTGTATGAAAATGCAGAGATCACTATAAAACTTTTTGAATTTGTTTTTTAAAGTTTACTGAATCACCATGAATTTTTTCAGTATTTTTTATTGGTCATTTTTTGAAATAAATTAATGTCAAAGTTGAGCTCTTTAACATACGTTCTTATGGGACTTAACCTCAAATCATCTTTTGACACAGACAAAAATCTTTTAAAAATGCAGGGATATGAAAAAAAAAAGATATCTGTTGATAAATTGTCATTTTTACAATCGGTGAGTAAAATTTCAAGGCACGTTATGGCACATTTCAAAGTGAATCAATGTAAAACGTGAACAAAATATCGAGTTCATAGGCTGCGGGAGGAGGTACGCGGTAAGGGGGGTAGTGCTGCGCGGGGCTGGGGTCGCCCCTTTCCTCACCCCTCAGCAATGATACTCCCGACCATCCTTAAATGACCTGAAAAGTCCTGAGCTGGTCAACCTGCTTCATGGCGTTGGAGTTGATCGACTTGTCCTTGCGGTACACGGCCTTGGTCATGTTGACGAGGTTACCCTTGATAACGTATTGTTATCCCTGCATTGCTCATCGAGAATGGAGAACTTCTCGTCGAAGGAGGTGTCGTGCGTGTAGAAGTGCGAGTTCGCCAGGGTAGCCTTGACATACGAGCATAAGCTCACCTTCCCCGAGTACTTGTGAGAGCTAGTGCTGGTATACAAGGTGCCAATAGGCCTGTCTGACGACACTTCCTTCTATTTTTGGTCTCGACTCTGTTCGTACACTGGGGTTATCTTTTATAGTTGTCTTTACTAAATATGTAAGTACACTCACTAACAATAGGAAATAAGTACGACACTTTATGATGGCTGATGTGTTTACTGTAGCGATCAGCTGCATGAGAAGGAATCGCATGATTGCTTATACGGTATATATATAGGTTGTATATTACTGGATGGACACTGGCTGCGTTCCGAAAGGACTTTCAGTAAAAGTCCAGTAAAAAATCGTCTGCTTTGCCTGCTGCTCATTGGCCAGAGCAGACGATTTGACCCCCTCCACCTCTTACTGCCCAATTAGAAATTACTCCACGGCATATACACGGCCCGTGCACGGTGCCGTGAGCTACGTGCACGGACCGTTTCCGGCACCATATCCGGGCAGTGTGGTAAGTGTTACCAGGTGAGTGTCCAGACCGGTTATGGTGCCTTAAGGTGTCCGGCACCGGACACGGTCCGTACAGTGCCCTGTGGTGCCAAGCGGACGGAAAAAAACGTATTAAAGTGGAAGTATAAAAATGAATTTTTACAATTATATAGCCCCAAAACAATTTATCACTATCATGTGAAAGTTATTTTTGCATCTATCTTCTTGGGTCACTAAACACTTTCAAAAATTAATAATTTACGTGATTACACAACATCATTTACTTTTTTACACAATTATTTACAATTATCCACTTTTATTTCACATATGCACTAGAGGCATAACATAAAAATCACCAAGATCAGATGGCTCCTCATAAATGTTCAAAAATACCATTTTACACTGAACGTTTGTGATAGATGCACTGAAAACAGTTTCACATTCTTTAACAGCACACATTCACAAGGCACTAGACTTGACAGGTGTATCGAAAGCATTACCAATAATCTCTAAATTTTTTCCTTTGATGGTGATACAAGAACTACTTGTACATGTACTTATATCAAGAATATTAATATTTTGCCCATTTTTCAGTAAGACAGTATTATTAGGTTTTTTGTAAGATATTTCACATTCTTTAAATTTGTACATGTACTTATATCAAGAATATTAATAATTTGCCCATTTTTCAATAAGACAGTATTATTAGGTTTCTGTAAGATATTTCACATTCCTTAAATTTTTTATCCATTATATATTTTTTAATCAAAATACTAGTTATATCAATATATTGAAAATAACGAGTTCTCCAGAAATTGGGGTACCGTGAACTATAACCTAGCTCTTTGCTAAATTCGGACTATCCGGGCCTGCTACGGGCTGTATACAGTTACCGGATCCCTTCCGGTGCCTTGACGGTCCGTATACTCACCTGGTGACACCACCTACGTGGGCCATGGACATTAGCGTCTGGTAGCAGTAGACGGGCCGTATGGTACCTTCAGGCAAACCGGAGACTATTTCTATTCCAGTGAACTTTTATTGAAGTTCTTTCGGAACGCAGCCACAATAGACAGCTCGACCACAAAATTGAGAACCTCTGTCTCAGCAGACGACGCAATGGGCTGATGGCTAAAAAACAGATACCCCCACCACTCTTCTTAGACAAAGAGTGGTGGGGGGCTACTTTTCCGCCATGCTGGAGGACTTTTTGCCAACGCTGTACAATAACCTAGTTTGGAATGTACACTAGCGGTATCTTAATTCGTTAAGCGTGAAGTTTGAAATTCTCTAATCAGAGAGGTTATAGTATAGAATCCGTCCATAGGAATTGAATGTTTAAATTTCCCGCTTAACGAATTAAGCCACGGCTAGTGTACATCAGCGATTATTTATTAATTAATCAATTTTTTAATGGCGTGCAGAAAAAAATTTTTATTGTGCAATCAAGATTTGATAATATGCAGTTTTTTGAGACTGTGTGCAGTTCAATTAAAAAGAATTGAACAAATAATTAGAACTGATTACTGAAATTGATATACGTGATCGAACCATGTTGTACCTAAAATGTTGTTAAATTATATAAAACTACTTAATTATCTATAGAATATAACTATTGAAGAAATCAAATTTAATGTTTTATACTCCGAAAACAGCGAAAACCGTTTT
This sequence comes from Copidosoma aretas, assembly GCA_030522625.1. Taxonomy (NCBI): domain Eukaryota; kingdom Metazoa; phylum Arthropoda; class Insecta; order Hymenoptera; family Encyrtidae; genus Copidosoma; species Copidosoma aretas. The sequence goes on from JAPYYV010014481.1 coordinate 3,721, forward strand.
TTTTAGCATTAAAATTTGCTATAACAACCTTGATGGGGTAAAAAATGTCAAATATTTTTGTCAATCTATATGAGGATACGAAAAAAAACAGTTTGAGCCCTGGATCATTAAAATCATTCGTAGGGTTTCTGAGGTATGACTGATTCAAGATAAAAAATTGTATATTTTCTTAAAAAAAAAAAAAAGAGAACCTTTTTTTATTTTAAAATGAATACATTTTAATGTTTGATGAAATACAACTATTAAAGCAATCACTTGTGCATTTTTTCAACCCAAAAGTAGCAAGAAACCGCTTTTTGGACATAAACATCGTTAGAACAACCTTAACAAGGTATAAAACTTAAATTTTTGTTTGCGACCTGCCATAAGGAGGTTAAAACAAAAAATTTAAGCCCAGAATCATTGAAATATACCGTTGGGTTCCTAAGATATGACTGATTACATACACGCACACACATATACACACACATACACACACACACAGACAGACTGCTTCCGAAAATGGTATTTTTTTATTTAAGACACTATATAAAACATTTCTAACGTACTTCTAGAAAAAATTTTTTTTATTGATACAAAGCTTCCTCTATGAGGCAACAAAAAATAAGTCCTGTTGGATGAAAATCGGTCGAGGGAATCCTGAAATACAACTGATTACATGCACACACGCAAACACAGACGGACATTCTCTAAAAATAGTGTATTGCGATTCTAAAGTTCATAAAACGTGTTTGTAACATCTTTTCTTGACATGTGACTTTTCTTCCATAGCAAAGCTTCCTCCACAAGGAAGCAGTAATGTTTCTAGCCCGATGTATTTTTTCAATCATTTATTATATTTTCAACTAATAACAGATAGGTTGAAGAGCAGGTCTAATAATTATATATTTATTGAAAACCTGTATTTGCTGAGATTTAGTGAATTATCCCTAATCGACCGCTGTTTTGTCCTCAAAAGGCACAATTATAGTCAATACCCTCTCAGAGTTTAGCTTTACCACGGCCTTGTCTATAACCATATCGTTGGTGATAAGGTATTTTTTTTCAAAATTTTCAGATCTATTTTTGAGCTCCTCCGGCTCCTCTTTGTGGCTTGCTTTAACTACGATGCATTCATTGATTACCTGTGAAATAAATGTTATCCGATATAAGCGTGAGTTAACATTGATGAAAATTTTGTGCACAATAATCACGTGATTCTTCAAGTTATTTGATACAAAATGATATTCTCGTAAAGATTAATAATAAACTATATTTCATGGAAAGTTGGCGATGATAAAATCGATTTAAGAAACGTCTAATTTAAATTTGTTACGCCTTAGCATTAACCATTAAAAATATTTTGTGATTGATTAGTAAAATTAGAAATACTCACGTTTACGGTTATTTCGTCCGGGGCGAATAACTTGCATTCCAATGTCACTTGGAAGATGTCCTGGAAAAATAAAATTTTCACTGTATTTTGATGAAAGTTAGTTACGATTAGTAAGGATAAAGAGACAGTTACATAGCTACAGATATAGCCAGCAAAATGTAACAGCGGCAGTCAAAAAAATAATATGACATTATTCTTATGGTGTTATCTTGGTTTTTCACGTGTTATTATACCTATAGATATGCTGTATCCAAAAAATCACCGCTTCTATAAAAAAATGTGAATTGAATATCCTACATTAAATGTTTCCGCTCAAATTATTCGTTTCTATTGGCTGCCAGTATCACGCAACGCTTTGTTATATCGGCAAATGGACGATGCACAATTTATCAAACGAGAACGAACTGCATTACTCGTTTTGGACATGATGTAGAACATAACCAAAAAGGGTTTCTGAGATGCTCATCTCAGTTTGTTATGGTCCAAATAAAACATACAAATTTCGAAAAAATAGACTTTTCGAAAAAATAAACTTCAAATAAACGCCTCGGACGAAGAAAACCTAGTAACGGTACGTTGCAATGCTAAAATAAATGGTAATGTACCGTCATAAGTTTTTCTTCGACCGATGCGTCTAATTACGTATTTTCTCTAAGTTTAAAAATATTTTTTTTACAATTGTAAAAATCACTGATTCAATAAAAAAAAAAAGATTTTCTTAAATACGAAAAAACGATACTTGTTAAAAAAAATTTTTTTTGTCTCAAATGAAGGTGTTTTAATACTATAGGAGATACAACTTTCGAAGCATTTTTAAGTTTTTCACTCTAAAAGTAGCAAGAGACCGCTTATTGGACATTAAAAATCGTTGTAACAACCTTATTAATGATTAAAACTTAATTTTTTAGTGTCATGATCACAAGGATGTAAAAACAAATATTTTAAGCCGTAAATCATCAAAATATCTCGAAAGGTTTCTAAGATATGAGTGATTTTCCACAAAAATCTCAGTATTTCTGTAATAAAAACTAAACAAAATATGTTTTCAAAATCATTTAAATTGAAAAATAAAGCTATTTTAAAGCTTTATCAGATGTTACTATTTAGCAATTCAACTTTTAATTTTTTTTACCCTTAAATAAGTAAAAAAACCCTGTTTTTTGACCATAAAAAACGGTATACAAACCTTACTAAGGTATGAAACGTAAAATTTTTTTTAGAATTAATAAAAGGATGTAAAAACAAATATTTTAAGCCTTGAACCGTCGAGATCACTCGAAAAGCTTCTAAGATATAAGTGATTTTCCACAAAAATCTCAGTATTTATTTAATAAAAACTAAACAAAATATGTTATCTGAATGATTTAAAATAAAAACTAAAGCTATTCTAAAGTTACTGGGTTCTATCAGATGTTACTAATAAGAAATTCGAATCTAATTTTTTCCCCTAAATAAATAATAAAGCTGTTTTTTACCATATAAATCGTTATAAAAACCTTAATAAGGTAGAAATTAAAATTTTTTTTTTTCGAGCTGTCATAAGGACGATGAAACAAAAATTTTTTAAGCCTAGAATCATTGAAATCTACTGTTGGGTTCCTGAGATATGACTGATTACATACACACACACAACACATACACACACAGACGGACATTTTCTGAAAATGATATTTTTTCATTTTGGACACTATATAAAACATTTTTAACGTATTTCTAGAAAAAAATTTTGTTTACCGATACAAAGCTTTCTCTATGAGGAAGAAAAATTTGAGTTTTGCTGTATATTTTTTTATTCTTATTTTATTGATTTTTCAAAATCGATTTTATTAGACAAGTTGATTTTCAAGCCATTTGTTCTTATTTTGGGATATTTTACGATAGGCATTCTAAAATATCATTTTATTTCACACAAAAAAACGTATTTCAATAAAATTAAAAATTAAGTATCTAGGTTTCCGTGGGTGTGAATACGGAATGTATGATTTCTTTGACAGATTTTAATTATCTTGGGCTTGTTTTCTTTGTTTTTGTGTACCGACTACTTCGCGGAACAAAACTTTGATTTATTCGATTTTTTCCTGATTTTCATGATTTTTGAAACTTGATCTCTTCGAAAAAATGATTTTAAAGATATTTATCGTTGTTTCAGGATCTTTTACGATATAAATTCTGAAAGTTCATTGAATTATATATAAAAAAACATACTTAAGTAACATTAGAAAAATTTACTAGGTGGGTGTGCGTAGGTATAAATAGATAATGTATATAATTAGTCATATCTCAAGATTTTTTTGAAAGATTTTTACCGTTGTCAGGATATTTTACAATAGATATTCGGTGATTTTTTTTTCCGTTTTTTGATACCTATCACTGCTTAAAGTATAATTCTCACTTCAACGATTCGTTTATTTATTTTGATTTTATCTATTTGAGATAACTGTTTTTTTAACAGTATTTTTTCGCTATCAAACGTGGATTTAGAATTTTTTTGTGGTAGAAAATCTTGAAGATCCTAAAATTTTCAAACAATTGTTATGTTGATTCAATTGAATTAGGAAACTTAATTTTCTGAAAAATATGGATTTTTTGCTAGCGAACGTTGTTTCAGAATATTTTGTGGTAGAAGATCTCGAAGATCATGAAATTTCTCAAAAAAACGTTTTTGGACGTAAAAAAAAGAAATTTATGATTTCGGAAAATGGTTTTTTTTTAACAAACTAATTTTTTCGCTATCAAACGTCGTTTTAGAATATTTTGTTGTAGAAAATTGAGGGTTATTAAATTTTCTAACATTTTTTATTTTGATTTGATTGATATACAAAAATTGATGTTTTTGAATGCACTGATTTTTTCGCCAGTAAAATTTGTTTCAAAATATTTGCGGTAAAATATCTTGAAGATGATGAAATTCCTTAAATAATAACGTTTTTGGATTAAGAGAAGAGGAAAATTGATGAGATTATGTGTAAAAAAAAGGAACATGTGAATGAGGAAGCTTTGTGGCAATAATTTGGCAGCGGTTTTTAAATACTTCCATTTTTTGGATCATAAATAAAGCTGTTCTATATCTTTTTTCCCTCTACAAGTGGGTGTATTTTTTATAAATATGGTGAATCACGTTTTGAAGATGGTATACAATATGATTGGGCCGTTAACATTTAGTTGGTGGAAGCATCGGCTGATGCTTGATCGATGTAAGTGTGTTGGTGTGACCGTTATATTCAGAGTTCGGAGCTTTCGGGACTCAGCAGGCAGTTATGTGGGACTGGGGGAGAGTGCTATATGCGTGTAGCAGCTGTGCGTGGCTCTCGACGATTTGCGCGGACTTGGTGTGCGTGAGAGAGCGGGATCAAGTCGGTAAGCTTCATATGGGTGTCGTGAAAAGTGTACGTTGTCGTGTATTAGCCGGATGAACTGAACGTGTAGTAATTGATCTTTCTATTGTGCTGTAAATAGCTGACAGTGACTTTTTAATATAAACTGATCATAGCCACGAGATTTTTTTGTGCACTCATCGATCCAAAATAAAATCCTTGGATACTCCCAACCGTCCTGGCGAATTTGGTGAAACATCTGCACCACAGTATGCGTCCTAATTTTATATACCTCACATGTTAAATCCTAAACTTTGAACTCCTATAACTCATATATTATGAAATCGAAGAATCTGAAAGAATTCTGACGTACTCATGGCATTATGAGGAATAATTAAGTGAATTTTTATAATATCGGTGAATCAAATGTTTGACCATACGAACCACTTTAAGGAGGATAGAGCTCGTGGTGCCGTCTCATGCAGGAGGCTCTCAGGGGAACCTTATATTTTTAAAATAATAGGATGTCATAGTCACTGAGAATCTTTCAATTTTCTAATTACAGTAGTTTAGAAACTATAGTTGAAGAAGTATGGGTAAATAGTCGAAAGAACTTCGCCAACATTTCCAAAATCAAGCATTTTTGAGATTACGATGCTCGACTTTTCTTTCTTTCGCATTTTTTCTCCCAAAGTTCTCTTGCAAAACCTATTTTTCTTGAACTAATAATAATCTCTGTAATAAATCATCAATCACGCTTTTTAGAAGCTAGATACAAGAAAGTAAAGTGCATGCCACAGCCAATTTCTATATGACGACGCCTATCATTCTATCTTTTTTTTTCTTATATGTGTGTATGATGTTCTATTTCCATGGGTTTGGCGACCTAGCAAGCTAATCTCAAGTGGCGCAACGGGTACTTAGCCTGTAACCAATGAGAATGATAGCACGATTTTTAAAGCTCTTCTTGTATTATGCGGGAATATCGCCAAAAGCTGGTCTGCCAGATGGCGGGACGGTGCCTTAGAGATAATGGCGTCTTTACGTGGATTAGTGTACCTATATATATACCATGGTGCTATATATTTTCTATATATAGACAACATATAAATACGCCATTTTCTCTAAGGCATGGTCGCGCCATCTGATGGATGAGCTTTTTGTGATATACCCTCCTACGTAATACTGAAAACAATGTTTTGTTAGAAAAATGTGTTTCAATGTTTATTTGAGATTCACTGGTATAATAATATCACCTTAAATCTAAGTTAAAATACATTTTCCAAATAGAACGGATATTATTACATATAAAACAAGAGTAGCTTTAAAAATCACGCTAGTGATCTCAGTGTTCGGAGACCAAGCACCTTTTGCGCCATCTGAGATTAGCTTGCTGGTCACCAACCCTATACAAACAATTATCATGCACCTTAAAATAACCGCTACTAATAAATCAGCAAATAGCTTCCTCAAACTTTATTTTTCTGATTTTGGTTGTAAAAATATATTTAAGATTTTGATTATTATTCCTTAACTATTCTAATATAATATCTTGGTTTCAACTCTACGTTATTATTTAATTGTAATAAAACATTATTATCATGATTTTTAAATATGATGCAATCACGAAATAATATAATCATATAAACACCCACTTCTACCCCAAGGAAAGTCAGGGAAAAGTCAGGGAAGCTCAAGGTGGTCAGGAAAAGTCAGGAAATCAAAAGATCAGCTCGAAAGTCAAAGAATTTTGCTTAATTTTTTAAGTATCAGAAGGAAAGCAAACAAAAGTAGGAACCACCATTCTGAAAAATACTTAGCCATCAACAACAAAAAAACTCGAGATTTGCTTGTACAAGAATCAAATTTATTCAGTCGAAAAGCTAATTAAAGCAACTACATGATTCAACACGCATTTCTAAAATCCTATGACACTTAACAATCTTATTTTAAACTTAATACCTAAAGGTATAGCTGGTTCATCAATTAACTCACTTTTTGTTTTGCGAAGTAAGTTACAAGACAGGTATCAAATTAAAGCGGTTCAACTATACAATTCTATAATGATAGCCTTTTCAACTCCATTAAAAAATAATATAGAGGCTTCAAAAATCGTATTCGATACAGCATGATAATGTTATAAGTAGTAGCACTTTTAATCTATTTCTTACAGTCTTTTAAATCTCAATATATAAAAGACCATTGGTAACATAATTAGGAACGATGAATTATTTACGAAAAACGTTGCACAGAGATAAGAAAAAAGTAAATCTAATTCAATCTGTTTAGCGTCATTCCATAACAATATTATTATTTTTTCCTTTTTTATTTTCTTTCTCATTTTGACCAACAAAGTTGATTGTGTGTATACCCTCGTTCGTTTATACTTAGAGGTTAGTGAGTCAATATGATGAGGCCTGGTACATCAAACCGCATAAACAAAAAGAGCCTATTATTTAAAAATCATCGTCTGTCAAGCATTAAGAGAGTACGTTAAAGTAATCATAGTTGGTAGACACAAATGGCTGTAAGTATACTGCAAGGCTATATTAATTTATGGATACAAATAGAGATCGGCAGAGCGTGCTAATTGATGTGACTACTGATACTATAATTTTTAACGATCATACTTGTATATCTATATTTAAAGGAACTTGAAGCAAAAGCATTTTTTTTTGGATACAGATATACAAGCCACAACTATCATTCTACTTTCTACATCAGCTTTTCATCATAGATAGCCCTTAACTTTAACATACTCTGTTTACGCTGAACTTACGGCGAACATTAGCATGGAAAGATTGCTTATCGATCAACCTTGCAACTCGTTTACTCGTGACTCGTGAAACGGGCTCGAAATTCTCGTAAAGAAAATAAAGAGATTTATATTCAGATATACAAAAGATATATAATATATGGATGGCAAGTGGGAAAGAGGTAGTGCCGCGTGATGGCTCAGTAGGTAGAGTGTCTGCCTGCTGATCTTGATGGCCGGGTTCGATTCTCACTCTGGGCAAAGATTTTTTCAAAAAATGAAAAA
>JAPYYV010014484.1:0-18891 GCA_030522625.1 Copidosoma aretas
ATCTTTACCTAATCTTACTACACAATTCAATTTTTTATTAATAATGGGGTAAGTCGAAATATTGTAAGGTTTTAGAATAGCGGACAGTTTTTTATAATGATTTTTAACAAATGGTATGCCAATTTTACAACAGGAAAGACTATTTGGAATGGATTTGGTGGGCTTCATGTATTTTTGTTTTTTTAATCTAAGTGTAGTATTTCTATTTATAATGTCTATGGGATGATTATTTTGTAGTAGTAAGATTTTAACCCTTGTTATGTTTTCACTGTGGAATTGTTTGCTAGAGAATAAGATCGCTCGGTCAACAAGATTAAAAATTATGTTTTTCTTTTGCCCCATTGGATGTCTTGAAAAATAATTTAAAATGCGTCCAGAAGAGGATAATTTTTGAAACTAGTCAAAGTCAAAATGATTATTGTTTCTAATAATGGATACGTCCGAAAAATTAAGTTTTTTTTTTTGTCTCTATTTCATGCGTGAATTCCAAATATTCGTTATAAGAATGAAAAACTGTTAACACGTGTCCAATGTCATCCTCTTTTACACAGATCATAATGTCATCAACATAGCTAAAATAAAAAGCAGGTGCGCAGTCAAATTTTTATTTTAAAATAGCTAAGCAGTCACTTTCCAAGTCGTTCATTATAAGTTCAGCAAAAAGAGGGGAAATAGGAGAGATCATTGGCGTACCAAAGATTTGTTGATAATAATGGTCATTAAAAATAAAATAGGTAACATCAAATAATAACTTTACGCATACCCTAATCAGATCAATCGGAATCTTACATTTATTATGAATTGATTGTGTTCTGCTGTCAATACTTTGAAGAACTAAATTTCATGGAATGTTAGTAAATAGGGAGCTGACATCTAAAGAGATAAGCCTGTGGCTTGCATCGAGGTGAATATTTTTCAATTTTTTTTTTAAATTAAGACTGACATTTAAATGTGATTGTGGAACATCGACACATGACTTAAATTCATTATATACAATCTTAGAGAGAAAATAAGTAGGGCTATTGACAAGAGACACAATGGGGTGCCAAGGGATATTATCCTTGTGAATCTTTGGTGATCCATAGCATTTTGCCAGCGTCGTATCCGTCAATGTTAAGGCATTGTTATTAGAAAGAACCCACTAATTTCTGTTCCAGTAATATTTCCAGCGTCGTTTCCCAGTTAGTACATCACATTCCGTTGACGAGTGTGTATATCTCTCACAATTAAAAGCTCCATAGATGTACATTAGCATATAACAACTTGCGAAAAAGAGGTAAAAATAATTTGTGCCGTGTAGTTATGTAAATTTGGTCATAATCTCGTTTAAAATTGTAACCAAAAATAAGTGTATTATTGTTATTTTAGCCTTCTTAGGCCGGCGCATATTGCCGGCGAAGCGTCGCACCAATATATTTAAATAAGAAATTTAAGTACTGTGTATTTATTTTTCGACCTTGCCCCCAACGAATCGCAGATTCCATCATTAAGTTGTTGTTGTATGCGTGTATAAGTTCTTACATTAGAAGTAAAAGAGAAAGCATGAATTAACTTATGCTATTTACAGAAAGGTATTATTCGAGAATATTCGAGTAGCTATGAGAGTCTTTCTTGCTCGGCAAGTCTTTGGCTTTGAAGGCATCATAACAATAACACTGACACTTTGAGCACTGAATTCTTAGAATTTAAGTAAAGGAAGTTAAAGGAAGTAAATGTACAAGTGATAAGAATGGAATTCGAATTACATTAAAATATGTACTTGAAAGCTTGTTCAATCCTAAACAATTGTCGAATTGATTATTTATAATATTTTTATCAATTACAATAGTGATTTATGGTATTATTGACTATTTTCATATTTTATTTCGCTAATCTTCCTTTTTAACTTCCTAATGCTTGAACCGATTTTATTTATGAAAATAACGTTAAACAATTACTTATTTCATTGTAACATTTTTTAATATTATCTACTATGATTTATCAGTACGTGATACTAATTAAAATAAATTATAATTTTAATTTCAATTTAATTGATTTTTGAAAATTTTTGAATTCCCGCCTCGAAATTATGTCACGTTTAAGAGCCCTGATTTTATTTGAAATAAAATATATATAATATAAATTTATTTTTAATACATATATACACACATCAGTTAACAAATAAATGCATGCCTTAAACACTTTTATATAGATAAGACATGTCGCAAATAAACTAAAATTATTAATCCAATCCCTTTGTTATAAATTCGGGAAGCAAATCAAGGGGTAGTCGAAAAAAATGTATTTACAATTCCGTATAACGATATAAAAGGTAGAGTAATAGAACATGACAATACCATTGTACTTCTATAACATACATTTAAAGCCTAATCCTCTCGAAGAAATACGACCGCTGTAGAAAACCCCATATATACAAAAAATTTACCAAAATAAAATACTAGGCCCAAACTGGAACCGACTTCATTTAAAATATGCATCCGGGGGATTTGAAAATCATACAAGTGGTCGGGTCTGCGTGAGGGGTGAAATCTAATCATATAAAGCAGAACCAAAAACTCATCGACAACGCGAGACGTCCGGTGACACATTACATATACGGGAAAAAAACGCAAAGAGTAGTACTGTTAGAATAGATCAAACCATGTTTCTTATGAAAAGAGAAAAACATAGCGATGAACAAATAACAAGCAACAGTCGAGACAGCGCGATAAGCAGAGACCGTGAAACCCCTTCTTAATTTTTTTTTCTTACTATCCAACTTTAAAAAACAAAACGCCGTGTAATCTAATACAAAACAAAAATAATGATAAACTTAGCCAAGATAGACGAGGCACAAGGGGTGTACTTACAACACGTCAATTTTACTGACACTCAAGAATTTTCGATGCATAATACGGAAGACGAAATAATTAAAATAACCTCACAACATGACCCAGAATCAAGGAGCAATGGAAGAAAGCTAACAACAAACCCAGATTATTTATAATCAAAAGAACACTGACAATAACCCTACACGACAAAATGAACGGTTTACAACACACACAAAAAGAGGCTAAAAGGTAAACACGATTATACGTGAAAACAACCTACGATTTACGACACATGCAACAAGGACCGGAGCCATTCCCAAAAGATTAAAGGATAAGACACCTTGAAAGGTACACGATAATTCAATCAACGATACAGAGGCACAGACAATACTGACAAGGGCATAGGCCCAATGGAACGCATGGACTTGAAACCAAACACAAGATAATCGCAGTTTTACCAACAATAACATTTACAATACGAGCAGTTACAATTCAAATAAACCGATTATACTCGTACATCATACACACATACATACAAGACCAATTTTTCCCACTACCCAAGCACCGAACGGCAAATCAAATGCATGTACGCTCTCAACAGACCGCTTTATCTACACTAGGCCACTTAGCCAACAATGTACCGATATTCGACGGCAACCTAGTCAAACTTTTTCTTTCCGAACAATTGATAAGGACTGTAGCCTAAGCAGTAGGTCTACTGCATGATAAATTTTTGATTGAAACATCAACTAATAGGCTAGAAAGCAGAGCAGCTGAGTTTATACCACGTCTAGCACAATTAACTTCGGTTAAGAAGTTTTTGAGGTACTTAAAAACAGGTACGCCAGCATAAGTAATTCCACCACACTTTTAACACAACTGAAAATGATCACACAACAAAGAGGAGAACATGTGGGATCTTACTGCGATCGCGTTCAACCGCTGTATAATAGGTTACAACACTTTATGACTCAAACCCGACTTATTCTCATACACAGATGTTTGCACGAAAATATAGTGCCGAAAAAGAAGCGATAAAACAATTTTGCTATGGACTACAGTCCCCATATAACTACAGCGCAGCATGCCTTAATCCTAGAACATTTAACGATGCAATAGTAGTAGCCCTAAATATAGAAAGCGAAATTTCCCTACGCTACAGTACTGCGGTAGGACGAAATACCTATATAGGCGTAATCCAAATAAGTTCACAAGACACAAATATGCCATCATGTAATTATAACCAGATAAAAATAACGGATATATCGGAATAGGGTGGAATCGATAACGAGTCAAACCTATACGGTTGAAAAAATGAGAGGTAGGCATTTTATTAGGCGACTTTATTGCAAACAACGATCACGGTAAAGTGTACGCCGAATGCATAAATGTTACAGATAAACCTATAAAAATACTCGTACCTCACGTAGACTTGTTAGAATTTTAGACAATTTGCGGGGCAGAGCCATACAGCGGCAATGGAGACGACGGGAAAGGCCTACAGGAAGTAATGATAAGAATTTTCAGTACAAGTAATACTGATAAAAAACCAAGTAATAATGGTAAAGTGAATACAAAACAGACTGCGTTGCATGTGACACACAGCAGAAGTGTGAGCTCGAAATATTGTTGAAATATGTATGTATTAAAAGGAGAGCAAGAGTTTTCGTGTAGAAAAAAGTTGGGTTGAAAATCGAAAAGAGCTAGTAATGACATCTTTTTTCACTTATTTTAGCACGTGTGCATAAATTTTCTAAACAGACAATGATTTTCATACAATCTGTAGTCTTTTTTAGATAAATTTATAAGCAATTACTCTGGGGTCATGGGTATTTTTTATACCTACTGACACCTCTATATCCGTATACAGCGCTTGTTTCTTCTATTAGAAAACCAATCAAGATTGTTATTTTTGGTCTATCTTTTAACCCGTTAGAGATTTCGCGCTTTAGTAAATAATATTTGAGGTTGTGTTTTGTCAAAAAAACGAAAAATAGAATCTGCACGTTTGTTATAATTTTGTAAACATGCTATAAGTTTTTCCAAAATGTTCCCCCTTTATTTCATGAAGATACTCACTAAACACTGAAATTTAATGTTATTTTTTCACATAACTCAAAACCTCTCTATTTCTGCTCTGTCATGTTTTTCTTTCACCTATTGAAGCCCGTAAAAATCGTTATTTTTGGTCCATATTGCTTCTTTTTCAAAATATAGCGTATTTTTTAAGATTCAATGGTTACGTGTACGCATGAGCATTGAACATTATTTCTGCGTTTTCGTCATTTTGTACACAACATTATATAATTTTTTGCAAAATTTTCCCGTTTAATTTCATGAAGATATGTCCAAAATACTAAACTTTAAAATTATGATTTCACATAACTCAACATCTCTCTATTTGTGCACCAAGATGTTTTTTTTTCCTCTAGGAAACCTATGAAATTTGTTTTTTTTGGTCTATATTTCTTCCTTTTTAAGATATAGTGTATTTTTAAATATTTGTAGTTTACGTAATATTATAAAAACTCGTTGAATGTAAGCTGTCTGCATGGATCTGGCAAGCATGCAAAAAAAATTCGGAAATTTTTTACTTTACGAAAATAAAAATAGTAACTAGTATATGTGTATTATATGTATAGAGACATGCACGCACAATAACAAAGTACGGGCAGGTATATGCACACTCACATACACTAGATACACAAACATAGTACGTAAGTACGTATGTATACATAGGTGTGCACACACTACACACATCATACACTACACACACGGTAATATTCGTTCTACATTAAATATACATACATGTATATATCTTCCTATATTATATAGTTGTATGATTTGGAGCGAATCCTAGCTCCCCCCCGCCTCCCTGCTCCCTCAAAATAATGTAAATCTCGTTTCTTTTTACCATGAAATTTAACCCACGAAGAATTGGATTGACTTCCCCGGCCCCCACACCTCCTTTTCTGTTTTATCGTTAATTTTGACTCCACTATAAGTTTCTTAGATATAAACTATTTAGTCACACTTTTTATACATTTTAGGTTTTCAAAACCTGATTAAAGTATAAAATTTTAGTCCAATTTAGATAAGTTATTTAAAAACTCACCTTAAAATATAGAACGTCATTCTGTATGCAATTTTTCATGGAAAACCATATGGCATTACTTATCGTATCACATATGGAGATACATATTGGGTTTTAGATTGGTACATAGAAAAACATATAGAATTACAAGATCAGATAAAAAAAAATTGGCCACACATCTGGTTACTGATTATTCGATGATCAGTTTGTTTCAAAATAATCTAGTTTCTCTAAGATAGTCATCTTTACTAGAAGAATAACTATCATGCGTGATATTAGAGTAAGACAGAGTATACTATAAGAGGCGTAAGCAAGGAAAGCAATACTTAAGTGTAAAAGTATTAGTTCAAATTTTATATTATTAAGATATTTATCATGGTCGAAGGTTGGGAAATGAGCTGCAAAAATGATTTCTTAAAAGCAAAAATGATATATACTGTCTTAACTCACTGCGTGTATTTATTTTCAGCACGTAAAAACGTTACTATAATTTAGAGGAAAATAAAGGTATTCACATTTAGTAGAAATAGCAAAAGGGCTTCTGATGCATTTTATTCATAATGTTTATATTAAAATTTATGATAAATTAAAGGTTAATGAATTGCAGATTATATATTTAATATATTTTTTATAAATTAGAATAACTATAAGTATTAAAAGAAATAAAAAAAGAATAATTGTAAAAAATAAAAGATTACTACGAAATAACAAATTTCAAGTCTGTAATAAATTTTTTTAATTTTAATCACAAATTTCAACAATACATCGAGTAAGAAAATTTTGTTCATAGTGAAAAAAAACTAGAATTAACGCAGTCAAAATATTCTAAACAGTAAGGAGTCGCTTCTGCTGAAAAGAAATCGTAAAATCACTGGATATTATAAAAGCTTTTTAAATAGAATGGTGGCAATTGTATAAAAAGTGTATGGTGCGCAAAAAATGTAATAAGCATAAATGCATTGAATTTACAGAATAATTATACTAATAAATGTATAAAGATAATCTTGTATTTATCCAATATAGATATTATAAAATTTATTCAAAAATCCGATTATTTTTGAGTTTGTCATAGCTTTTATAGTTGTTCTATAAGTACTTAAAATTAATTTTAATTTCTTTTTAAATAGCGAGTGAGTCAACTCAAAAAAATGTTACTGTATTCGTTCTATACTTATGCACTTGGTAATATATGCTAAGTTGAATTCGATTATGTGTTATCAGAAATCACAAAAGCTCGCGTCTGTTTATGTGACTAAAGTCCTAGCCCAAGCAATAGTTTTTTTCAATTTATTATTTCTTCTTAAATTAATAGCTTTTTTAAACAAATATTTTCAGAATACTATTATAAAAAGAAAAAAAAATTTAACATATTCTAACTAACATTTTTTGAATGAAGTATTGCAGACATTTTAAGCTTCTTTAATAAATAGAAAAAAATTGCTAATCTTATAAGAAATTTTATGTATTATGTAATAATTATTAATATGATTCATTGCATAAATATAAAAAATTAGGAAGTTTGCGAGCAGAGGGCGCAGGGGGGTAAATATACATAAGGAATAAATATCACGACAAAATAGGACTGGTTACATAATGTAATTTGACAGGTATCAATGTAATTAAAAATGGTAACATGAGAAAGGTAAATCATTGCAAATTTATAAACACTATCCCATAATAATTGAGCAGAAAATATGGATTATAAGTAAAATCAAATATGAATGAAAAAAAGAGAGAGTCAAATTAGAATTGAAGACTAACATAAAAAAGATAAATGGAATAATAAGAGATAAAAAAAATTAAAAAGCCTAAGAAGACTAAGCAAAGTAAAAGAAAGCAAAATTATTATGAGTTTTGGTAAGCGATTAAAAAATTAGAACAATAAAAAAGATGAGTAGTTATAAGAAAAGAGGCATAAATAAATAATTCAAAAATTTTTTAAAGAGAATTCAATGATACATATTATGCTAAAAACAAAGAGTATACAAATCAACAGTACAGTCTAGAAGTATTTTTTCAAAAATCTATTTATCATTAAATACAAAAATTTCTCGTGAAAAAAAAAAAAAATAAAAGACACAGGAGAAGACAGAATTATGGAAAACTGTTTCGAGGATCTGCAATTAATTTGCTCAATTGATCTGACTACCATACTTCATAGCTTATAGACTAATACACATACTATAGGAGCGTGGGCAGCAGCAAGAATCTATAAAATTTACAAGGCAGGAAAAAAGTAGAAGGACGTTAAAACTGCAGAGGAGTGGCTTTTTAAATGTAACATACGAGATTTGAGAAGTTATAATCGGTAAAGAAGTGAGAAAAAAAAGATAGGCTGCCATTAGAACAAAAGGAAAAGCAAGTTAAAATATTTATGTTCTAAATTATTTAATTGAAAGTAAACTAGAGGAAGTTGTTAGTAAACTATATCCTGTGTTTGTAGACATTAGAACATAATTGAATAACATAAATGGAGAAATATTTCAGGTTGAAATAAATTCAAGAGAAATAAGTATAAAAATGACAAAAATGTTGAAAAGAATCTAAAAATATACAAAAAAAAGTACATTACTACCAGGGGCTAAAAAATTTATTTAAAACTATACAGGAGAAAATGCAGGTATTCCTGTGAAGCCCGGTACTTTCAAGTTTATTTATGTAGAAAATAGACGATAAGAGGATGTAAAATAAAACAGAAGGTGTAACAGTAGGCAAAGTCAGAATTAACTGTCTCAAATTATCGAATGACGTTTTTTAAGTTGCTTAGTATATTGAAGACAGAAAACATCTGCAGAAAGACTTAGTTAAATAAAGTACAATAAATATACTGGCAATAAACAATTAAAAAAGGAAAATGTTGATTTTTGAAAATTAATGAAGGATAAAAACAGATCTGTTTGAATTCGAAGTGGATGCATTGGAAGCTTAGAACTAGGACATGGACCAAGAAGTGTGGTTCTCGGCAAAACATTTTCCCGGCATGAAATAAAATGACATTAGAAGCAAAGGACAGTTAAAGCAGTTTTAGATTTCAGCAAAAGAGATAAAGTAGAAAATTTGAATCAAGGATTATTTTCCACACAATAAATGATAACATTATGTTGCACATACGTACAGAAAAAAAAACAAATATTTAGAAAAAATAGGAGGTAGGTTCAAAATATAAAGTTGGATTTAAATGCAAAGACACAAGGATATATATGAAGATTTAAGGCGGGCAGGGCAGGCATGAATTTACGAATGTGAAAGAAAAAGAAAAGGAGAAAAAAAGGATCTAGATTTACTAATAACATGTTGAGTTTAAACACGAAAACATCAGGATATATATGACAAATAGAGGCGGGTACCGTTATCCTAGAAAAAGGCATGAGAAAAAGAGACAAATTTATTTTCTCCGATTATTAAAAATAGACAAAAGCATGCGGCCTTATTTTTGCTTCGTTGAGAATTAACAAAGACTAATTCAATGAATCATACAAAATCAGCAAAAAAAGAGATAGTAGTAGTTAGAAAAGTAGAAGATGTAAAAACGATAGGACTTATAAAAAGGGCAAGAAACGATAATAAACTTGAGAAAATCAAAGATAATTTTACAAAGGCAAGTAAAATTTTGATAAGTCAGGAAATACGAAAAAACTACATAGTAATTGACAACTTTATCATCCCTTGAATTAAAAAAAAAAAAAAAAAAAAAAAAAAAAAAAAAAAAAAAAAAAACAAAAAAAAAAAAAAAAAAAAAAAAAAAAAAAAAAAAAAAAAAAAAGAACAAAATACAAAAAAAAAAAGAAAAAAAAGATATTAGTCAAAAATATAGGATTAAATGATAAAGGAGAGATGTGCCGGAAGAAGATGATTTATAATTTATATGAATGTATAATTTATTTACTTAGGTTAATAGGGCACTACAGAATGAAGATCTAACGTTTGATGATATCTTATGCGTTATAAGTTATAATATTTTGTTAATAAAAAAAGAAATTCCTAAAGTTTAAAGTATGTTTAATTAATTACGGATTATATCCTATTAAAAATAAAATTAGTATTGACTTAAGGGTATATGCATTTTCAATAGTTATGAAACAAGAAAAGAAAACGTAGAAGTATATACAAATCAGTATAAGAAATAAAAAAATAATAATAAAAAAAAAAAATATATAAATATTTAGTAAAATTCACAATGATATCTTATAATAAACTTATATTCATGATTGATTCTAAAATGTTCGGTAAAATTCAAAAAAAGACTCATAACTGTATCTGTAAAAATAATGCTTGCATATGTATCAATATTCACCATAAATACCAAACAGAATCATTATTAGTATTAAATCAGTTATAATTATTTGATAAATCAGTAAACTTATTTTAAGTATTGACTATATTTGTTTAAATTTTGAGCGAATTTTTGTAAGATTTAAAAATAAGTGTTACTGATCAATTTATACAATGTTCATGAATAAAATGAACTTATACAAATATAGAAATTAAAAGTATTATGTTACAAATATTTAGCACAACTTTTTAAGCAAAATTTATTCAAGGCTTATCAGTATTAAGCTCGAAAGTGTACCGATTCAGGGACTTTTTGAGTCTTACTAGGCGCTGTTCTATCTCTTTCTGCTTCAATAAGAAAAAATCTATTTCGAAAAATTTAGGAAAATCAGAAATATTTGTTATTTTACGTATTAGATTTCGTACAATGTTTACCTGTAAGAGTGCGTGTTTCGCAACAAAAGTTATAACCATATTTCTGATTGTTTGTTTTTGTAAGAATTTACTTATTCATGATATTTTTGGTATGAAAAAAAAACTATGAAATTTTTTTAATATTCCAAAGCGTTAAATGTTTTTTAAGAGTTAAAAAAAAAGATATTTATTTATTTGTGAGTGTGTTACCCAAAATTTTGTATAGATATTACTTTTAAAGTCGTTCTATAGCGCATAAGAGATTATCAAAATTCCTTAATTTGAGAAGCACGATCCTAATTTATACGAAAAAAAACCTTTTTTTTGGCGTAAACAATTCCTTGCACTCTTAGAAAAATAATATCAAAAGTTTCCATCTAGAAATCCTGTTAAACAAAAATGAGGTGACTCAAAATCCTTAAACAATTTACGGATCTTATCATTTTTAGCAGTAATTAAAAGCCAACGCTCCGAAGGGTAGCAAGATAGAAAGCTTTCTTCGCGCTTGAATTAAAGCTTAAATGAAATCCTTTTAATCATACTTTTTTTTTCGATGTGTGCGTTTGCTTAAAAGTTACAGTCTATAAAATATTGAAAAATCACACTATTACGAGTTACATGAAGTCTAAATAGTGTTTTTTAGTACGTTCTTTAATTTGTTACGTAAAAATAAAGCATCTTACGAAATACTGTATAATAATATTTCTTGCTCAAAATAATCGAAAGAATACGATAATAATTTATGAATATTAAAAATGTGAAGTTTTTATATTGTTATTAATAATTAGATACTAATAAAAAAAGTTATCTTAAGGTATGAGTAACGCAGATTCGTACCTAATATTGGCAAAGCATAGTAATAAGACAAATAATTCTAATTAGAATGCATTGGATTTTTATTTCTTAACCGGAAATCGAAAAGTTGGAAATTTGTTGAAATTACTAAAATTAGTATAAAAAAAATAAATTCTTGATTTTATTATCTAGACATAAAAATACAAATATTGAAATATGGGGGTTTGCGCTCGGAGCGCGCAGGGGGGCGGAGCTTTACTAGTATATATATATATATATATATATGTGTGTGTGTGTTTGTGTGTGTATGTGTGTGTGGGTGAGTGTGGAAAAATTCGAAGGCGACCCGTGAAAATTGAGCGTCACCAAGTCCCAGTATATACATG
Organism: Copidosoma aretas; assembly: GCA_030522625.1. Classification (NCBI taxonomy): domain Eukaryota; kingdom Metazoa; phylum Arthropoda; class Insecta; order Hymenoptera; family Encyrtidae; genus Copidosoma; species Copidosoma aretas. Next base: position 11,772 of record JAPYYV010014484.1, read on the forward strand.
TATGTACGTACGTACATTTCCGCCGTTTTAGTCCCAAACCAAGGCGTGCCGAAAGAAAATCTCACTGTAAAAACAATAATGAGTTTGTTGTAATCAATACAGAACAAAGAATCAAGAATATATTATAATCAGCAGACACGTCAGGCTGCAATAAAGAAGAACTACAACACCTGTGCAAATTTCTAGAATTCAACCCTTTGGTGTTCGGCCTTGATGGACAGCCTTTAAAAGCAAGGAGCGTCTTAAAACCTAAGATACCTACAACGACAGACAAACCAACTTTAGCATAGAGAACCAGATACGCAAACGCTCTAAGGGAACAGATAAATAAGGAGTTGAAAAAATTTGTAGTCCAGGGCATAATCGAGTCCTCTACGTCGTTGTATAGTTCTAACACATGGATAGTACTTAAGCAGGCGGGTCCGAACGGAGAGAAGAGATGGATAGTTGTGACAGATTTTAGACTATTTAGCGAAATTGCAGTCGGTTTGTGTCAACCACTGCCGTTCTAAAGTGATACTCTAAATCATGTCGCATCTGCCTGCTATATAACTGTAGTGGACTTGAAAATGAGATTGTTTCAAATAAAAATAGATAAGTAAGACGCTCATAAAACAGCATTTTCGGGACCAGTTGGCCACTACCCATTCAAATGTATACAAATGGGCTGCACTGATTCACCAAACACAATCGCACGTGCGATAACACTAGCCCTAGCAGGTCTACAAGGACATGAAATAGAAATATATATGAACGAATAATAATGGTTGCAGCAGTATTAGATGAATATGGTGGACGATCCAAAAGCTTAGCTAAACGTTTGGAAGATAACTTGACAATAGAACCAAAAAAATGTTAGTTTCTTTAAAAAAAAGCGAAAGCATTAGGCTACATAGTCGGCAACGGACAAATAAAAACAAATGCAAACAAAATTAAACAATTTTAAGGTCTTACGTAATATTTTCGTCGTTTTTTAAAAAAATTACGCAAAAATGGCGCAACCAATTTCAAAACTTTTACGAAATAGCACGAAATTTTAATAGCAGGAATCTCATCAAGTATTCGACACTCTCATTAAAGCTCTGTGCATGTAGCCTGTGCTCTTAGCGTCAGACGTTAATAAGCCGTTTATAGTTACAACGGATGCATCAGACTACGCGATAAGCGCAATATTAAGCCAAGAGAAAATAGGCGAAGATCACCCTTGCGAATATGCATCCCGCTGCCTAAAATGTAGCGCGCTTCGCTGCCAAACGTACGGTAAAGGACTGCTTGCCATTGTGTATGCAAAAGAGCAATTAAGAACATACTTACATGGACGGAAATTTACAGTAGTTACCGACCGCGAGCCTTTGAAACATTTCCTAACATCGGGAATACCAGACCTGCGATTTGCAAGACTAAAAACAGGATGACGTGGCTCCGAATTCTACATTGACTATAGACCCGGGAAATTTATTAGAGCACCTGACGCATTGTTGCACAAGCCGATTTTGAAAGTAGGAGAGAAAAACCCTGAATTACTGCGAAGGAAATTATATGAACTCATGAAAGAACAGGAAAAAGAGGGATTTAGTGACACAAACGGTCCACCACCACCGGTGAGGATATACAAGATTCGCACAAGACGGAAGATAAATATAAAAAGAAATGACAAAAAAAATCAAAAGATATTTCAGATTCAGACAAGTCGGACAACAAGGTAAATAAAATCAAACACATGGGAAATAATAATTCAAGCGAATATATGCCAAGCAACGACAGTGGCGCGGACTCGGAGTCGGAATGGCCAGAGATAGAATCACTAAGAAATAAACTATTAAGAGTAGATAAAGCAACAACATAAAGAGATGGACCACGTAAACTTTCAACAGAAACTGCAAATAAAAAGGAGAATGGGGTACGACAGCTAATATCGGCCAGCGACAGTGACGAAGAAGCTCTATCGCAAAGGCCAATTAATGAAAAACTTGGATTCATGCGCAAAGACAAAAGTATGATAAAAGGCGTAATAGCGGAAAGCTTACAAGTCTTAAAATAGACTACAGTACGAGAAACACACCGCAAAATACGTAAATACCAATCAGACACACTACGCAGAACTCCCGGAATTCTCCGGTACCCTCAAGCAAGGGGATAGCTTGACGAAACGTATCATGGCACATTGCGACGAGGTAATGCCAATAGATAATATAGTAGAAGATAAATCAGACATAACACCTCATTAAGGCCAGCAGCTGGCCCGAGCAAGCTTAGCATGGGAGGTGGCCGAAAAAAAGAGAGAGAGATTAAAGAAAACACTAATACAGAGGAAGTATTCATAGTAACAAACTCACCAAGCAAAGAGAGCGAGAATAAAAGAGACAAAGAGAGCGGCCAAGGATCCCTCAAACAGCAGCCAGCTCTGACAGGCACGATCGAGCTGAGCCGACGCTCACCGAATACAAATACACAAAAAGCCTTCGAACGCAACGACATGCAGCATTACGGAACGCACACATATTCTACCTCCACATAAGCACTCACAAGAGCACGGAGAGAAAGACACCAGACTGAACGAAATAATCAGTGCGATACTCAATGATCCGACGGCCAAATTTCAAACAAAAGTCTTGATGTCATGAACAAAGATTTTAATGGAAAAGATGGGTTGAGAATATATACTTGGGAATCAGCCGCTATCACAGATCGGTAACCGTGCGAACTGCAGATCAGTGTAGATAATGACCCAGAGCCACCCCAGCAGACAAAAAAAGCAGAAAAAAATCTTATTAACAATATCAGTCCTAAGAACAAGTTGAATACTTTGCATGTAACACTTACAAAAAAAAAAGAATCTAATAATAACAAACAAAAAGAAAACAAATTAACAATTATACACAGTCATGGATCTAGCAACGACTTTAAAAAAACAGAACGAAAACAGAAAAACAATTCTTTTTTACCAAACCAGAAAAAAAATGAAAATGATTTTATCATAAAATCTCAGTTATTACTTGAAAAATGTGCGGAGTCGCATAAGAAATAAAAGAGATTAGAAGACATTTTGACCAGCCCACCAACTGCTTATTTTATCTTTTTACAGCCTCATCATTCTATTTGGACTAAACGTTTCAACAGCCGAAATCAGGAAAGATCTATTTAATTCAGAATGGCTGTACGTATGTTAGTACCCAGACAACTAAAAATATTTAATCATCACAAACCGAGCATAGGGATGCAGCATGCATATTTTTTTTCAAGAGAATTCAAAGTAAATATCTGTTCACTTATGAGATCCATAAATAGATACACTTACGCATATTCCAAAAGAAACGAGACAAATGAATTTAGTCATATAAAATCTTTTTAAACATCATTTTACACCGTTAAGTACACACGATACCAACAATGATAATGTACCCGACATTAATATGAGACATCACCTAAAACGAAAAGACAAAATGTTAGCATATGTTCAAGTTACAACACGGATCGACAAAGGAGCAATAAATCTTATGAAAATACGGATGGAGAAGAAACAAAACAACAAGAAACAAATAATGGTAATAAGAGCAAAGGAGGAGAAGCAAATAAAAGAGTAAATACGGAGCGTATAACGCGCCCATCGACACTGCCTCCACCACCAGACATTGAAAACCATATGACATCGGAAAGCAACGAAGGCCTAAATAAGGCTTTCGTACTAGATAGCGATAACAGCCTTGGTGGGGAAAGAAAGACAATAGAGAGTATAGGTACTCTTAAAATATAAAGAGTATGCAAAATGCTACTATAATAAGATACACCGCCGTGGGTGCCAAAAGACGAATCAGAATCTGCTCCCTTTCCAGAAAACAAAGAAGGTAGAGGATCACCTATTTGGATACTTCGACAATCTAAAATTCTACACAATAACGGACAACATTCCTGGCACAGAAACCATTGATTCACTGTATTAACGCGGCTATATAAACCTAATAATACTAAATTGCGAGACAAAAGCAGTTGGCGACGTTATGTCGTCAAAATTGAGGGAAGTACACGTCATACGCATGTGTGTAAAAACACACTTCGACGATTGCGCACTGAAATCAGATATAAAAAAATACTTGAAAGCCCTAAAAGCTCTCGCCATGGTAAACAGTTTACAAACTATAGGATTGGTTTTTTTAAAGATCTCAGAATAACGGCTACACTATACACTAATGCACTGGTAGTGCCACCGGCGGACAAGCGATATAAAATTATCAAAGAATATCATGAATCGACAGTTAAAGGGCATAGAGGCATCAACAAAACATACAGCAGAATTTCCAAAGACCTTTACTGGCTAATCATGAGACCCGACGTCAGACAATTCATACTCGGCTGCGCAACATGCCAACGCAACATGCCAAACGAAAAAGCTTGTGCAAATGAAGCGACAACAAGCAATGTTAATCACCGACAAACTAAGTACACTGTTCGAAAAGATATCAATAAATTTTTATCAGCCACTTAACAAACCTTCGACGGATAATAATATGCACATACTTTCAATACAAGAATTTTATAGCGTACTTGGAGCGCCAGAAAAATTATTATCTGATAGAGGAACGTACTTTATGAACAAAACCTTGGAAGAGTTGGCGAGATTATTTAAAATGGAGAAAATGGGGACTACCGCCTACCACCCCCAAAGTAACGACGCAATAGAACGCATGCATTATGTTTTGACTGAATATTTAAAGGCATATTTCAATGAATCCGAAAACGTGGACGAGTTGTTACCGCCATGTTGGCTTACAACACCTCAGAACATAAAAGCACAGGCTACACACCATATAAACTCGTACTCGGTCAACGGGTAGAACTCCCATGGAACGTTGAATAGCTGGAGACCGGACATACCTACACAGAGCTAACAATACAAATCTCACAGACACTGACACAATTAAGGAGATTTGGGAGAAAAATTGAAAATGTAAAATCTTGCTAAAAAAATATATATGTTGCAGTTGAGCACATTAAAAGACTGCATAAATTTTTTCAGATTTTTTCCAGGGAAGATTAATAGAAAACAATTGTTGAAAATTGTTATTTTAACGCAGTCTCTTATGAAAGAATGAGATTAAGTTGCTTGTTTACTCGAAATAAGGTACAATGGAAATATATAAGAACAAAAAAAACTGCCTACGGATACCTTAGGATACTAGCAAGATGTTGAACAAAAAAATCAAGCCTTGCCAGAGATTTTTTTGAAATATGAACCATTTCAGTTACAGTTACATCAGTTTCTAGGCTGCAAGAGGAGGTGCGCGGTAAAGTGGGCCTAGCTGCGCGGGCCGGAGGGCCCCCCGTTCTTCGACCCTCTGAGCGAAACTCTTAAGTAGTAATAACCCAGGTACAAAAGAAATTTAGGTCCAAATACTATTACGACAGGATGATAAATACAATTTTTTTTTTAGAAAGAGAATCCGTTTCCGTCTTTTAAGAGACATTGAAAGGCAAATACGATGCAGACAGGGCACACTACAGAGGCCCCTACAAAATCATAGGAATCTTCTACAGGACCCACAACGTGAAACTAAAAAGAGATGACGAAATTAAGGTCACTTACATTGTCAAAATATAAAAGACTGGCATTCTAAAGACACAGACACCACACAACAAATAGATCAAGCAAGCCATAACATACAAATAGTATTAATAGTAATAATAATACTAAATTTTTTATTAATAACATGAAATTTTCTTTCTTTTTGCAGCCCTCGGACGCGCAGCCAAATTCATGTCTTGCGGCCTTCGAGCGCACAAAAAAAAAATATACAATAACGAAAATATAAAATGTTGACAATAAAAAATAATAATATGAGTAAAACAACTTGACAACAATATACTGCGAGCTTAATTAAATAAATGTTTCCTAAATAATGATGATAAAATATAGCTTTGATTAAGGTAAAAGAAACAGCCCATAGAAAAATGTATAAGAACATAAAACATGAGTGGCGAATATGGAACCACCTTAATTTAAGCATAAAAATCCATAGGTTATCATACACATATACGTACACTGTATACAGAAAGGAAAATAATCAATCATGAAAAATACCGTTCTATCTGATGTACAATTTTAACAAATAGGTGCACAGAATGTTACGGGAAAAAAAGAACAATTAGAAACCTTTGATGCTTAAAAATATTTATTCAATACAAAATTTTACTTACACATAATTTTCTTTTTCTTCTCTCCCTTACAAACACGATAAATACAGACTCAGTCCATTTTTGGCTTGGGCAGAGCCGATCCCTGATCCATACCAACCGAATTCAGGCCCTGGAAGTAGACTGTCGACATCAACCGACAGTGATACATCCGCAATACTAACACGCCAAGACGAACCACCGTCAGTGCTGGCAACAACAAGCGGAATTACATCTTCAACGGCCGCAGGGCGACAAGGAGCAGCCCACGGATCATCCACGATCCCAAGCTGTCCCCAAAGCGGACTCCAAACCTGGAAAAAGAAAAAAATAAAAACATATGGATCTAATATACACAATACAAGATACATACAAATGATTTACACTCACATGATTATGTTGGACACCACGACCGCAATAGAGCCATGGTAAGCACCACCGATCCGTATGGAATAAGTGTTCCCCACTTCTAATTTGGGACAGTACAGCGGGGCACCGGACCCTGCGGACCTAGAGAACAGTCGCCGCGCCGTAGCGTGGAAAAGCACTGCATATCTTCGGTGCGCACAACTCGCTCTCTGCGGCAGACGTACAGCTGAACAACCTACACGAAAAACGAAAAAGTAGATTATCATAAGTAGTGAGGAAAAAGAAATAGTAATAAAAGTAAAATATATAAATAAACAAGCACAAATTTTACTCACACGCCGACAACCTAAGCGCTGACACACCTAAGTGCTCTACAAGCGCTGGACCCCGAAAAATGGTGTACCAGCTGCCGCACAGTAGGCGAATTTGTTTTTTTTTACTCAAAACCTAATATCTCGCGAACGTTGATAGATAGATGGGTAACTTTTTTTTTATTTTCTTCCTTCATTGATAGAGATTAAAGGAAAACTATAGAGAAGTCAGTAAAATTAGAACCTAACCCACAAATTTGTGGTAAACGTCG
>JAPYYV010014488.1:0-10277 GCA_030522625.1 Copidosoma aretas
CACTGAAATTTTAAAAAATGATTTTTTACGTGAAATCACGGAGAAAACGATCGAATTTTTGAGGGGGGCGGAGGGGGGACGAGGGGGGCTGAGGGGGGGGGGCTACAAACAAATGACGAGCATTCAAATCACGTAAAAATATAAGGAATTCACCCGTGAATTGAGGGGGGGCTGAGGGGGGTGAGGGGGGGGGTGAGGGGTGACCGAAATAATTTTGTCCTTATCACTATATATATATATAGTAAGATATATATATATAAAAGTGATTGATGGTAAACTCTGTTGTATCAATTTTGTATTAGATACTATTGTAAATACTATCGACATTATTTTAAGCAAATAAATTTTAGTAGTTATGACACAGCAAAGAAGAAATAATAGAATGTAAAAATCTGTACCAGAAATGAATAAAGAAATATTTTTTCCCTCGCTAATATTACCTAAGAATTTCAAATTGTTATCGTCTTATGCACTCATATTGATAATTGATTAGCAAATTTCAAGAAATGACAAAAAAAAACGCTCACTTTTTTATACAATAATAAATATTCTATAAATAATACATACATATACATATGTATCAATCATAAGCTTGAATATCGATTAGAGTCATACCTTGGTATTGAATTAGTAAAAATGATATGATAAATCTGTGAACTATATATTAGCATTGACTGTATTAGATCGAATTCTAAGGGAATTTTATGTGTCTAGTTTGGTTATCAACGTGTGTACGCTTGTATGTATTACTAATTTTATTTTTGTAATAGGTATTTAGATGTATGAAAAAAAACATATAAATAGGAGGTTCGGCGCGCGGAGCGTGCAGGGGGCAAAGCCCTCCTAGTATTTATATACATATATATACATCCTCGTATATTATATCGTTTTATGGTTTTGGGGCAAGTGCTAGCTACCCCCTGCTTCCTCCGCTCCCCCTCAGCTCCCCCTAAGGAAGGTAAGTATTGTTCCTTTTTATTGTGATATTTTACCCTAAAAAATTGGGGTTATTACCCCCCCCCCCCACCCCCCCCCCCCACCCTCACTTCTCCCACACCCCCGCCCCCCCCCCCCACCGCCTGAAGTTTTAGGTAAAGTATAAAATTTAAGTCTATTTCAAATAAGTCATTAAAAAAAGGAACTATAAAATCATGTATATTTTTAATGAATATCTTTTTATATTATAAAGTTGTAAGATTTCAGGGCGAGTATAAGTATTAAAAATTGTTTCTATTAATTCTCTACCCAACGCAACCGCTCCTTATCATCTCTATTTTATTATTTAATGCAATTTTTATAGGAATTGAGAGCGGAGAGCCAATATTCGCTTGAAAACCATAGAACTATATGCTTTATTCAGATTGATTTTTTTCATACTTAATTGAATAAGAAATCAGCTACTGTAAAAATAAATTATAAAATTCAAGAATGAAATGCAATTAAAATAACACAGGTCATTATTATGCAGAAATGAATTATCGCTTGATATTTTCATTACATAAGTTTAGATGTTTTTAAAAGTGTTCTGCTCGTATGTAACCTTTAGCGCAATTTTGACAGATTTTCTTTAAAACGTTTTTTGCGTGGCATTTTATTTGCCTTTGAAAGGAATAATTTCTTTTAAAAGAAGTGTAACATTTTGTACATTTAAACTTTTTTTTTCTCTTTTTACATTCTTTGATGTAACATGAATAATTTTTTTTATTTATAAATATTATGATTCTTTTTTTAATGCTATTTTAAAAATAATTTTCAACAATAAACAGTTAATTTAAAAATAAATAAAGCAGTGAAAAAACGATTGCTTGGGCTGGTGCTTCAGACACATTCACAGACGTAATATATTGTGATTTCAGATAACAAATATTTGAACTTAACTTAGCATATATTACCGAGTGCATTCATATAGAACGCATACAGACCATTTTTAGGGTCAACTCAATCCCTCTTGTTTTAAAAATGTATTAATCACTTTAAGTATTCATAGAACAACCATAGAAGCTGTAACGAACATACTTAAAATAATCGGACCTGCGAATAAATTTTATCCCATCGCCCCGCCTCCCCTAGCTCTCACCAAGCTACACCCCTAGATAAGTAAAAGTTCGATTAATTTAGAAGTGAACTTTGAGGAAAAAAAGGTTGGGTTAAGTTCCCCCCGCTCCTCCCCATCTCCCCACTGGACTCCATCTACCTCCTCCTCCCCTCCAGCTTTCCACAATCATGATTTTTTGTTTCTTCGTAAATTTTGACAACAATGTTATTTGCAGAAAAATAACTGAAATTTTAATAATGACAATAATTAATTGTAAATAATAATACACAATATTTTATTAAAACAAAGTTCAATTATCAAGTCCCTAAATCAACAATTATGTCAGTTAAGGTACTCGGAGCTTATAGTAATAATTTAGACAGTTACAACATATTGAGTAGAAATATCTTGAGCACTTGTGGCTAACTGACTAGAATACGCAGATGAGGCGAAGCAAGAATAGTATAAGCGGTTTATCTGGACTCTCGTAACGACTCGAGATAGTTATGAGTCACGCCAGTGACTAAGTTTATGTGTGTGTTAAATACAACAAACTTACATCCCCTTTCCCCGAGAAGACTCGCCAGGAACAGGATCATAAGTGATCATTTTACTCTTATAAAAAATATTCAAGTTTCTCTTTTTCTCACCAGTATCTATTTTGTAAATCGATTCTGAATATTTTCCCACTATTTTGAATAGACCTATTCGAATCGGATCTAATTTCTTTCTATTAATCTTATTACCACTCTGTATATAAACGAAATCATTTTTTCATATTCTATTTTTTTTTATATGTCTATCATAATACTGTTTGTTTACATTATGTGATTTGTTAGCATTTTTTTGTGCCACAGATCTATTAAAGTTTAGATTATCATTCATGTTTTTGTTCAATTCTCTTGGAATAACTGAGTTATTTCCTCTTGTTAATAAATAATTCGGCGAAAAACCCGTGGAACTATGGATAGTGATGATGTATTCTTGAATACATTGTTCTGCGATGGTCGACCGAGGTTTATTCTTATTTTCATATATTTTACAACGGATTCTATTTACCAACATTTGATTGATTGGCTCATTCTGTCTGTTGGAAAATGCACAGTCTTGCTGTAAAAATTAATTAAATTTTTTTTTTATTCAAATAATTTTCGAATTTTGTGGAGCTTATCCCTGGATATTAGTCCGTTAAAACTGTCTCTATGTTACCTTTAGTTTCCGGCTTTTTCACAAGATTGATGGAATCTTGTACTACCTGCATTTTTGATGTTGAAATAAATGCGTATCGAGTTAATCGGTCTACTATTAAGTGTACATATTTTTTCGTGGATCCATTTCCACTAAAACCTCCTATCGTATCTATTGATACTATTTCTAGCGGTTTTGATGTTTGACCAAATTGTGATAACGGAGCCTTAAAATTGCCGAATCTTGTTTTGTTCTTTATGCATGTCTCGCAGGTCCTGCGAATGACTTTTATATGATCATACATATATTTAAAGTAAAAGATTGTTGTAATCGTAAATGACATTTGTTTGACACTAATGTGACCTTGCGAATCATGCAGCTGCTTAAGTACGGTTACACTAAATTTTTTCGTTAAATACACCTTCTCCTTCTCGTTTAAGGTTTTATATATAATTTTATCTTTGAATGTACAATATTTATCACGAATCAAATCTGTTTGATCATCCAAAATATTTTTCAATGTTATAAAATTCACTGTTTTTATTCTTGATTCATTATTATTGTTCTCCTCTGATAAGACTGGATTTCTTGAAAGACAATCAGCCTCTAAATTGTTTTTACCGGAATTATACTGAATATCAAATTCAAATTGTAAAATATAGTTTAGACTATGTAATAGTTCTGTGTCTTTACAGTTTTTTATGTTGAAATTTTGTAAAGGTTGATGATCTGTATATATTTGAAATTTTTGACCTATTAGATAATACTGCCAATATAAAATGGCCTCTTTTATTGCTAAATATTCAATATAGATTGCTCTTTTCGTTTTCTGAGATGCAGTGAGTTTTCGCAAAAAATAAAATATTGGCTTAATTGATCCGTCTCCCTGGGGTTGTTTTAAAATTGCACCCACTCCCTCCAAACTAGCATCTGTGTAAATATATATTAGCTCACTCGGATCGAATATTGCTAAAATTGGTGACGTGTATAGGTACTCTTTTATTTGTTGAAAACTTTTTTGACATTTATTTGACCATATAAAATGAACATTTTTCCTTAAATCATTGTGAAAAGGTCCTAGTGTAATCACTGATCTAAGAATGTACTTTTAATAGAAATTTACCTTGCCTAAAAATTGTCTGATTTGTTTTCTCGTTTTTGGCGTAGGACAATCTTTAATCGCTATTAAATTACTATTAATCGGTCTTATGCTATTGTTCGCTATTATGTCCTAAGTACGTCACTTCTTTTTGTGCAAATCTACATTTTCCTGGATTTAGTTTGAAACCATGTTCTTGTAAAACTTGCAGTGTTCTCTGAATGTGTTTTAAATGATCTGAACAGTTTTTTGAAAAAATTAAAATATCATCTACATAATTCATGGCAAAAGAATCCAAATCGTTATTTTTAATTATACTTGAAAGTATTCTTTGGGTTACAGCCGGAGCTGATTTTAATCCACAAGGTCAACATTTCCATTGCCAATGACCATGGTAAGTCACAAAGGCCGTTTTATATTTATCGTTATCTCGTAAAGGAATAGACCAGAAGGCCGAATCGATGTCTAATTTTGAAAAGTAGATACACATTTCTGTACGTACTACAAGATAATCAATTCTAGGAAACGGTAGTCCTTCCAGAATAATTATTTTATTTTATTTACGATAGTCAATTCACAATCGTGATTTTATTTTCTCTTCCTTTCTATAAACTAGCCTAACTGGCATAGCATATGGACTATAGGACTCTTCCACGAGTCCTGCATTTAGTAGGTTTTTTATTTGTGTCTCTATTTCTAATTTGTCTGAAATGGAGCATTTATATGGTTTCTTTGAAATTATTTATTTTCAGTTAACTTTACTGTTGCTTCAAAATTTTTTACTGTACTAATATCAAATTTTTCTTTAGCAAATAGTAAAGCATGTTTTGTAATTAAATTGGAATTGTTGAAGGACATTGATATGGTGATGTTTATAGAACGTGGTATACGAGTTAGAATCAGCCAATGCTCCAATAGTTACGCAAAAGCTAATAGTCCGTATATGAGAGAAGGCTATCAACCTGATGAAGATGAAAAGTACCTAATGTACTATGATGTTAACAATTTGTATGGTTGGGTTATGACCCAGAGAAAATATTGCAGCAAGGATCGCTGCAGACGAGATTCTTGCAGAAAAGGCTTCGCTAAGATTCAAGTCTGAAAACGCGAGTTTTAGTAAAAGCTACTGCTTAGGCTGTCACTAACACCACGAAGTCAAAATCTAAACTAGGCATGGGAGCGTCATCTTCAAACGCTAGAAAAGTTAGCAAGAAAAGAGAGAAAAGGAAGAAAATTACTATAAAAAGCTTGATTGAAAGTGCCTTAAGGTCTATAGTTCGAAGTGATTGTGCTGAAAAAGTTATAAGTTCAGCGATAAAGGGGGCGCAGCAAGCTGTTTGATAGCTGGTAATAAGAGATATGTTGTGATTCCTCGAGTGTCACCTATACCGCTAAAAATCGGAGGATTCCTGCCACACCTGCTTCCAGCGTTTGTTGGTTTAATTGTTATAGGTGCTGTTACCCATAGTGCAACCGGAATCGTTAAGGCTATTAACGAGGCTAAACCTGCTCGAAAACAATTGGATAAAGTAAGAGACATGATGTTAAGATGGAAGCGCTATTATTGGCAAGAGGACTTTTCTTAAAACCAACCACATAAGAATGGTTTTGGCCTACATTTAAGGCCTGAACAAGGTTTGGAAAATAAAAAAGCAAAAAAAAAGTTTTTTCATGTAAAACTGCCATACCAAGCTCTTACAGACTACAATCTCATTAAATATGCAAAAATTTTCAAAATACCACACTTACATGGAGTTTTTTTGAGAAATTATTTGCCAGCTAATTGTCCTCATTTGTACGAATCAGCCATGGTAAATCTTGATGATGAGAACGGTCCTGGTACTTACTGGGTCGCCTATCGGAAGCCAGGCTATAACGTGACGTATTTTAACAGTTTTGATGAAATGAAACGACCAAGTGATTTAATGCTATATCTTTGAGTTAGCTTTATCCAATATAATCATGAGAGATATTAGGATTTTGATACTTTTAACTGTGGCCATCTTTGTTTGAGCTTTCACTGTAAAAAACTCCGTCGCCATACTATATAAATGCATCTCGATACTGAAATACGATCAGTCAATGGCAAACCGTCGTGGAAGAATCATTGACATTAAGTTTATCAGGAACATCATCTGTTATCGAAGCGCAACACTTTCCACTTATAAAACTATCACCTCACAAAAATTATGTACTTGAATTGGTTGAGCTGCTTACCTTTAACTCCATACCACACATTGACACATTGACGTAGGCAATAATAAAATTTATGTGGGAAAAGAGGAAATCATTTTACCAACAGGCAGCTACGAGATCTCTGACATTAAAAGATTTCTTCGCAACGAACTATCCTCTAAAAATATTACAATTAGTGTGAAACGAACAATATTACGCTACGGAGTGTAATCAAGTGCAGTGCGTCAATTGATTTTCGCCCCCAGGACTCATTGGGGTCCGTGCGGGGTTTTACAAAACGTAAACTTGAGGCTGACGGCGAGCACGAGTCAGATTTACCTGTAGCGATCCTCAAAGTGAACGCCTTACAAGTAGAGTGCAATATTACCCCAGGAGCATATATTAACCAGCATAAAGTCCACACGATTCATGAGTTTTTTCCCTTAGTGCCTCCTGGATATAAAATTATCGAAGTTTTATCGCAAATGATATATTTACCCGTCACCGCCAAAATCATATAACATCTTCAAGTGCGCATTGTCGATTAGGAAGGTAGCTTAGTTAATTTTCGTGGAGAAGTTATAACTATAAGACTACACTAAAACAGCTCATTGAAATGGTTATAGTGTACAGCAGCAGAGTTCGGTGAAGCTATATAAATCAATTAACTAAAGTCAGAACGCTTAGTCATCAATGAACCTATGAGGTTGGACGAAGCTATAAAAATACGCCAAAATAGATGAGACAATTCAGTTGTCACCGAACCATCAAAGCGCTAACACATCACAAGCAACTCTTAAAAAGCATAGGTCTAAAAGTAATAGCTAGTGGTGGGATATAACTTGTGCTTTTTTTTGCCGGCTGCGAAAAAAGAAAAAGCGTGATGAAAGACCTTCTAAGCCTTCAGTATCCAGTCACCTTTGACGAATCCATTACGCACTATAGGACTCATGCTCATCAACCATACACATCTACAACTTATAGTAATAGTGATGAGATCCACATATCAGTTCAGCACCAAGACCTATGTCTGCTACCATCTCGCAGTTCCTTACATATTTATGGGAAATAAGTTAAAGCAGATAATAGTACAGAAACGACGAATACTTAATTGGTGAACAACGCCATCTGTTACTTATTCGTAGAAATTGGATACGAAATAAACGCTACAGAAATAGATAAGTGTAAAAATGTAGCTCTGACAACCCCCATCAAAAATTGGTTAACGGTCAGGCCCGATCAAGACGTATTGAGTCAAAATGCAGGTTGGAAAGGTAATCATGCTCTAAATCTAACTGAAAATGGCTACTACAATGTCATGATTCCTCTCAGCATGATTTTGGGTTTTTCTGAAGACTATCGTAAGATTTTTGTTAATGTAAAACATGACCTTATACTTACCAGAGCGAGAAATGACTTAAATGCAGTTGCTCAACCAGGAATTCCCGCCGCAGTGGAAGGTCAGCCACAAACTTGGGCAGAGTTAAAAGTAGTAATATTGAAGCTGGAATGGCTTATGCTCTATGTTGTAATGTCAGATTCTCGCAAAATTTGTCTGTTAAATTATTTATAGAATGATATGTATATATGTACGAGTTTCCAAACTTGGGAGCTCTTTGAATGTCCGTTTCTGCCTACATCATCAAAACATATCTGGACCGTCAAGACGTCCAATCAGTTGTAAAAGCCATGCTATGCTATTTTAACCTTCCAAACTTACCGCAAAAATCAGAAAGATGCTAATGCTAGCAAGTTTGATCACTGCAACATAAGAAATGTCAAACTCCATCTTAATTCACAGTATTATCCTTACGGTGATCTGAATCTTAATATAGCGAAAAATCAATACGCCTTGTTGTATGATATGTATGCCAATTTTCAGAATTCATATTATGGTCAAGATCGCGCCACTATCTTGAACAGATATGATTTTCTGGAATTCGCACCTATGATTGTTATCGACTGCTCCAAACAAAATGAGTCGCTGAAAAATGTGTCAGTAGATGTGCGTCTTAAATTCAAATCTCATGACAATTTTCCCGCCAACACATCAGCCAATTGCTTGATTCTGCATGATCGCGTTGTTCCATATAGTCCGATAAGCGGGGACGTTAAAAAACTCATGTGAAGCTATGAATGCTTATTCATGACTCTACTACCAACATTTGTCTTTAAAACATCATGGAGAAAGGTCAGCAGAGCAGGAAAGAAAAAGAAGAGAATAAACGACGACAAGTAGAGTGGTCAAAGTTCGAGAAGAAACACGCTGAGGAATAGCCGGAAAGAAAATCGAAGGAAAAATAAAAAATTGTAAAAATTGTAAAATCATTAAGAAAAAAAAATTTGTTCATCGGTATGTCACATAAACCGACAATAAGAAAATTCACATCGATGGAGTACGTTGGACATGCAGGGCTTAAATAAGCCTGGAAATGATTACGTGCTTAAAGAGTTAGCCATTCTCCCGCTTAATGGAGATAAAAAGCCTCAAGTATTTCTCTTCAAACAGCATTTTCTTGGTACAGATTAAATCAAAAGTATGAACTTTAAAATTGATGGTTTGAGATTTTCTATCATGGATTGGATTGGCAATCAGGTGATAACGACTACACAGAAACTGGCAATGTCTTTCGTGAGAATCTCAAAGATGCTAATAAGATTTTTGTAATTGGAGAATTGAAGAAAGCACGGCTTGAAAGGTTTGATTTTCAAGTTATTGATATGATTGATTATTAACCGTTTGAGCTCCAAACATTGGCTACCACTTGCCCCCACCATAACAGTGCATATAAATCTATGTGTGCTGCCTATAATGTTAGACGGATAAAAAGATCCTACTTTAACATGGAGTGGAAAGATGTCACCGACACTGAAGATGTGTAATACAAAAAAATCAATGTAGTTTTTTATCAAAATTCTATCATAAATAAATTTACTAATTTGAAATTTCTTGTTGATACTGTATATAACCTTGCCCAAACTTTCCTAACAATCGAAAATTATAATATATAGCTCTTACTTACATTATTAAATGTATCATATACGTATGACACATATGTTTTGGAGAGTTTAGCAAACGAAATTTTAACGCTTACGGCTGTTTCACATGTAGTGGCGTGATGTTGCCACCGCTACTGAAGAGTCATACTAATACGTATCGGTTACTTTTTTTGCCTCAGTATTGCACAATGTGAAAAAGTGGTAAGAACGAAAAGGGAACTCCAGAAGAGAAGGAGCCCCTTATCAATAAAGAGTACGAGGAGAAGAAGAATAAACCTTTTTTTTTCATCTTTTAAAAAAAATTCCTCTGACCGATATTCATCAAACGAGAAATCTTTTTCCGAGAATAAAGGTTATAGGAGAGTGTAATATTTGGCAACATGGATCTTATTGTAGATATGCAAGGATTTTACGACGCTAAAAGACATTTTATTCCAAAAGAAGTTGCAGTCGTATCATTACAAGAAAATATCATCGGGCATTGGCTGATCAAATCACCTTGCACCTTCGATGATTTACCTTGTGACGTAAAAAAATATAATAATAAGCATACAGTAGAAGTGCACGGGATCAAGTGGTATGATGGTGATATCGCGATAAATTATTTAAAATACTATCTCGTTACTCTAACCAAAAACCTTAAAAGAGTTTATGTACGCGGTAATGATGAAGCCAACTTTGTTAGTTCGATATTAGCACGCGAGGTTCACGATATTTCACAAATTCGTCATTCCTTCAAAAAACATGACAATAAAAAAAACTCTCTACCCATATGTCTCA
>JAPYYV010014493.1:0-10355 GCA_030522625.1 Copidosoma aretas
CGTCGACGCACCCTGACGCCGGGTCGGTGGGTTCCCGCTGGCAGTAGGCGCTAAGCCAATTTCCGTCAGGGAAGCCAGAAGCTCATCGTCCTGGTGAATGGGGCGCCGGCGAGTCTCTTCCGGGGGGGCCAACACCCGGGCCAGTTTATCCACAGCAGTCGCTGTCAGCCCTGCAACTATCGGCGCGACTGGGCTGAAGATCTATGAGTGAATTCTCTTCTCTCATAAGTTTGATGCCAGACCAGAATGTGTTCTCTCTCTCCCGTCGTCCCTTGAGGCTGCTTTAACACCTGAATATTCCGAGTTTCGCCCTGATGCGTTTAGTACCGACCAAGTTCCTCCCTTGATCTCATGATCGGTCATCGAACCTCGCCGTTATTCCTCATCTTTCCACTATTTCCCTGCTTCTATCTCTTCCTTCCTGTTTCAACACCTATATCAGTGTAAAAAGTCCTTCGAACTGGCTCTCTCTTAGGGAGGATGGTTTTAGTGGGTAGGCGCGCCCGTGATGATTAGCATCACGTAGTGTTATTACACTGTATAAGCCAGGGTGAATCCGAAACTACCTCTACGGTAGCGTGCACGTACAGGCGTCTTTAGATCTCCTCCTTCCCGATATAAAAAAAAAAAAAAAAAAATTTCTGATTTCTGAAAAAATATAGATTACGCGGAAGATCAAATTTGAGGACTTATTTTTCAAGTTCAAAGTCTCGTGTGTTGGATCAATTATTATTCTTGAATCATGCCCGATCACCAGTATCACCACGCGAGGATCTAACTCAAACTTCACTTAATTTCAACGAGGTACACAAATTATGCAGTTAATGTGTGAATATTGATGAATATTTATTTAAATAAAGTTGATAAATTATTCGATTCAAAAGAAGTTCTTTTTTTTTGTCGACAGTAATTAATGTATGTACGTATATTTTAATTGATAAATTTTTGTGAATATGTGTATCTGACCTTATAAAACGCATTGAGAATAAACTTATAAATATCAATCAAATAAATATCAATCAAATGAATTAGTTACTTGATAGGTTTCTACTTATACGATGATTTCCGGGTGCGAATACTGCCCAAAAATTGTACTATCAGGACTGTATGACTTTATCAGGAGCTTAGAAATATTTTATCGGAGTTTACATAAACTCGTGGCAACTGGGTGGATCACAAACTTTACAAGTTTCGTGGAAAACTTCAGTTCTCAGGTGTCAACAATAACAACAACGTTAGCGTGTTCAAGTACTTACTTTAAATTTTGTTTTGCTCCCGTTCTCTTGTCAACAAGTACTTACACAAAAACAAAATTGCCGCGCTGCGACCTGCACACACTCGCCCCCTGATGACCCTGACGTCCCTGACCGGCGATCGGGAACCGTACCGTGGCTGTAACGGGGGCCTAGCTAAGCGCAATGGCATCCTAGCTAGGCCCCCGTTACGGCCAAGGTGCGATTTCGCGGTACTTGCCGCGCACATGACATGCGCGCGCAGCTGATTTTCCAAAATGGCGACTACTAGTCAAAACGCTGCACTTGAAAGAGTTGAAAGCATTGCAAAAAGTTGCTCTGCCGATGATGTTGGCTCGTCTCGCACGTCCGCAGTGTGCTCTCTCTGCTACAATTATTGTTATTATTCCAGCGTGTGTGCATGAACGCAGCAGTTGAGCTTTAGTTGTGAAAATAAGGTAAAAAGAAAAAAACCTCAATGGGGAAAAGTTTACAAAGTGCTGAAAAGTATTATTTTTTTCATCGGGTGTTTGGTTCAGTGTATTCTTATTTGCATTGTTTATATATCTCGTGATGCAGCCATGCAGATTGCAGGGTGCTTTAAACTTGTGCTGTCTAAGCTGTCTTTGTTATTACGGTTACGGGCATAAAGTATATGTTATCAATTATCATACACAATTTCAGAGGTTTCGGACGAGTCCAGGTGTACGGCATTCGTGTTTGGTTAATCGCATTGTTTAGCTCGATATTGCGGAGAAAAAAAGCCGCTCCGATTGAACATACGTATTTAAGCTCTATGTACACTGATGTAGATGAATGTGGAAATTAATAATAATCTTTTTTCGCCTGTACGCGTGCAGCAACGTAATACGTGCAGTGTGACACGCCGTCTGCTAGTCCCTCTTTTTCTCTCTCCCGTCAAGTGTATTAAATTGGTGTGACTTTCCCAAATTTGTCTACGATCTCTTTACCAAAATAATATAATTCAGTGCGTTCAATTTTCAAATGTTTGGTTTTTCAGTTCGGGATAAGTAGTGATTTTTTTCCTTTTTTTTTGGTTGCAGGCACAAGAGAGAGAGCGAGAGAGCTTTATCTGGTGTGTCTCTTGGAGAACATATCAGCTGATTTACGGTGTGTGTTTTCATTCCTCCCCCTGCTGCTGTAACCGTCTTACAGGTATCTACTGCGTTGTTTTGAAAAACTCATTTAGATTATTGTCTCTTCTATCAAAGTTTTGGAGCAGCTGCTCTCTTTTTCTCATTGTTATCTTTGTTATTGTGCTTGGATGGATTTTTCTGTTTTTTTTTTTTTTTTTCAATATTGCGCAATGTTTCTGAATAAACAGAAAGCAGAGTGAACAGTATAAAAGTTTTATGTATTATTTGAATTGGCTTTTGGATTTTTCATGAAATAATCTAACATGAAAATTTTCCATCCAGATTTATTGGAAATTGATCCACAGAAATTCGTGAAAGTTTTTATCTTTTGTGTATGATAAAGCGCTTTTGTTTCATTGTTTGAAATTGTACTCGTCAAAGACAAAATGCAAAAAAATTTAACAGTCACAGTAGTTTGAACGCTGCATTATATTTAGACTCTTGTTTACTTTGATCAGAGTATAAATAGAACTAGGCGACTTCCAATTAGGTTACTGTCACTTCATCATTACTGGTCATTACACTTTATACAGACATCGTTGCGGTATGTTTCACATGGGGTGATAATTTTACTTTTCTTGGTTGTTTAAGAATTTTTAGTATATACTACGTAAACATAAATTTAAGAAAGTGAAAGTAGTCATGACTCATGACTCACAAAAATGAAATTTAAATGACAACATTAGTAATAATAGTAATAAAGGCTAGATAAATCAAGAGTGCTTACTGTATTTTCATCGAGATCATTTTAATCTTGCTTAAAAGTCTATAACTTATCACCCATTCCATCCACCAATCAATGTAAACCATTTTTCAAGCAAGTCTTCCAAATAAATCATATTAAAAACAATCACTTACAATGGAAACATTTTCAATATTTCCACCGATAGCTTTTGACCTTCAGAACCAGTCTAGAGAGCAGTGGTTGTGTTATTCAAAACAGTCAAAACGACAAAAATCGGGTCGATAGCTGAGCCCGCTTCTGCCAGTGTGGATCATGACATCCACTGGCGGAGCAATGTAATGAGTAGCTGTGGCAACAGGAGCATCATTTGCACAGGTGGCAAGCTCAAGCTACCTTCATCAACCTCTTCCACATCCCTGTCCGCTGCCAGTACCAAAAGTTCGGACAAACTCTTCGAAGAGTCAACGCCAGCAACATCACCAACAATACCAGCCGTCAACGACAAAACGACCGTCTTACAGACACCTTCCGTCGTCGTAGCTTCCACTGCCGCTGAGAGCAACAACAGAGAGGACAACAAGGAAAACGTGAAGAAGGACGGCAGCGTCGTCACTCGGCCGCAGGCCAAGAGCGGCGTCTTTATCTGCCCGCGCACCTATTACGTCTCCAGCGATCACAGCTACTCGAGGTTCAAGCCGAGGTCGAGTGGCAATGAGTATCGAATGGCTCGCGGTGGCATCAGCGGTGACCGTGGCCGAGGAGGAGGTGGAGGTGGTGGTGGCGGCTGCAACGGAGGTGGCAGTGGCGGAGGCACCGCGAGGCCTCGGGCCTTCAAGAAGAGCGTCGACCGGGACGCGAACTCTGACGGCTACTCGAGACCAAAATTTCAAGAATCGCTGAAGAACCACGAGAACAAGTACTATGACGACAAAAGGACAAACGGTAGGAATTTACGATTGGATTTCTTTTTTGATGCCTCTCATAATTCGAATGCGGCTTTTTGCAGAGGATTCTAGAATATCGAAGTTACTGAGGCGCCTGTGCCGAGAGGATGACTACGACCACTTTTTGGTGCTCTGCAAGCAGTTGCAGGAAGGCATCAGCGCTCCCGAGAATCAGCGCTACATTAGGCGCAACCTCGACGTCATCTGCGAGAATTTGCTCGACCTGCTGTACAACGGGCCCAGCATGGAGGCCAAGAACTACGTGGCCAAGTGCCTGGGACGTATCGGATACGTTGCCGATCAAGATTTCAAAAGGTGTGACTTATTTGACGACCTATGTGGTCGAAAAATTTTGAGGCATTGGTTCAACGTGTTTTTTTGTCCCCTCAGGTACATGGATTGGGTGTTCAACAAGTACTCCAGTGCACTGGAGTATAAGGATAGCAACAACATCAAGTGCCTGCTCATGAAGGCCTTTGGCGAAACCTTGAAACTCGACGCAGAGTCACCAAAGTTCAAGGATCACTCAATGGTAACGAAAACAACTTTAAAATCACTCTTGGACTTTTCTTTAGAATACCAACGAGCTCGAATTTTCACCATTTCGAATTCCAGACTATGATGTCGCAGCTGCAATCGGCTCTAGAGAACGTCGACCGTCCGGATCTGCTGGTCGCGGCGGTCGACTCGATCCTCCTGATGATCGACTCCTACCCAGACAGCTTTGCCGGCCACTTCCGCAACACCGTGGACATCCTGGTGGGCTGGCATATAGACTCTATTCGGCAAAAATCGGTGGTGGCGTACGCGAGTCGCAGCCTGCAGCGCCTGTCCGACTTCTGGATCGCGGACCTGCCGTTCACGCTCACCCTGCTGGGCCAGTTCCTCGAGGACATGGAGAACTACGACGAGGAGCTGTCCCTTCCCAACTCCGGCAGGACTTCTCCCGGCAGTGGGGAGTTGGACGAGGTGCCCTGTCCGAGGGACTGCCTGCTGCGAATCACGTCCGTCGTCGCGGTTTTTAATACTGTAATGCGCTGCATCAAGGAACACCTCAGTCCGAACTTGACGCCCAGCATTCAGTGGTCCTTCCTCATGGACTGCCTGTCCAAGATGCTGAAGATGGTTGTCAAAGCGGTCGAGCTCGATGATTCCGACGAAATTCCAAACGGCAATGACGTCGGGCTGACCCAGGTACGTCGATATTTTTTCTTTTCGGCCAGTATTTCTCAACTCTGTGGTCAATCGAGTCGTACCTTTGCAGGAAAACATCGACAGCATAACTCGTAGCATGAAGAACCTAAACATATCCCAGAAGAACATCGACACGTTGTTCAGAAACGTGAACAAGGATGACGACGTGAACGAGGACAGCCTCGTGAAGCTGATAAAGTATCTGAACCTGAAGAAAAACGACAAGAAGAACTGCAAGATCAACGACAAGGACCGAGCCCTGACGCTGTCCAAGGAAAAAGAGGAGTCCCTGATCAACCTGATCAAGTCCATGGACCTGAAGTTCAAGCGAAACTCCGACCTCTCGGAGGAGAAGGAGGAACTCGTCGTCGTCGCTAACGAGTGCACGTGCCTGCTGCTCGGCTACCTGCAGAGCCGCGTCTCCAAGAGCCACGAGCTCCTCTACAAGTTCACCGACCTCCAGCTGCAGCGGGTCGACGTATTCTGGGACGAGACGATAGTCTCGATGCTCAACACCATCTCCAAGGTGATCAGGGAGGTCTCGGCCAATCTGCCCATCGACCTGGTGCACAGTCTTTTGGGCAAGAACACGGTGCTGTCGCGGCTGCGCTTCCGCAGCTCCGTTGTCATTCAGAACGCGGTGCTCGGCGTCTACCACAGCCTGCTCAGCCTCAAGAACATACCCCTGCTGCAGGAGGCCTACCGCTACATACTCGCCGACCTGGAGAACGCGTTCAACACCGTTGCGCTGATCACGGACGAGCCTCTCGTCCCTGACAATCCCTTCACGGAGGTGCCGTACCAGAGACGGCACGCCGAGATCGTCATTGTGTTTCTGCTGCGCGCCCTGTCAGATATTGGTGAGTGCATTGTGATCTCTGTCACTACTATTCGTTGGTCGGGTGGGTAATTGTTTCGTTGTATTGTTCACAGCCAACGCAAGTAACTCGATTATCGGAATGTGGGCGTTGAAGCCGAGCATCCTGGAGCTGCTGGCCGTGAAGCTGAAGCCACACGATCCGACGCTGGCTGTCGAGAGTCCCCTGCTGCAGTACCACATCCTGTTTCTCCTGTACACGCATTGCTCGAGGTATCGATCGAAAAAGGCCACTTGGATCATTGATGCAAGAAAAAAATTCTCGAAATATACCCTCTCGATTTCAGATACAATCATTTCGTGCCGAGCTCGAGTCTGATAACGGGCACGAGCTCCTGCCGACCGCTGGACATGTTCCCGGGCACTCTGGAGGTGCCCACTGTCTCCCCGACGAGCGGCCACTTGTCCGTGATCCTGAACCTCATAGCGAAGACCATCAAGAGCGATAAAACCCCCTACCAGACCTTGCTGCTGTTGCTCGACTGGGTACAGGAGATCCACGGCCAGGCGGAAAATTATCTCGGCGTTCTCAGCAAGTCCGAAGAGTGCCAGACCGTCGTTGCGAGCCTGCTAATCTGCGGGGCTTCCACGAATCACAGAATATCCTCGGCTGTGTGTTTCGTTCATTTTTTGAGATCATCATTTTCATCGTAGCACGAAGGAAGGACTAATTTTTGTACAAACGATTTACAGGTGTGCAAGAACCTGGAGAGTTTGATAAAAGCGAAGCACGTCTTCTGGCCCGACAGAGTCTACATGAGCATCGTCGATCTGGCCATACTGCACCTGACCTCCTTCTCCGAGCCAGTGCGCGAAAACTACAGGCAGCTGCTGATAAACATTCCGCTGAACATCGTCTTGCCAAAGTTGAACAAGGCCGGCCTGCTGGCGAACTGCAAGGTAACGTCTCCGCGTATTTACCCACTATCGACTGTGCTCAACTGACTCGCGCCATTCTCTTATTCTCCACGACAGAAACTCAAGGACGTCCTGAACTACTCGTCCGAAGCCCTGGTACTGTCCCAGAGGCTCCACATGCGCAGGAACAATGGCGAAATGCAAGCCCAGCACTTCAAGACCTACATAGCCTATCTCCTACAGGAGAACTACTTCGACACTCGCGGTTTGTCGGAAATTTTCACGCTTTCTTGGCCCTCCGTGTAAGCATCTCTCTGTTTTCCTCTCGCTCTCGCGTACACTGCGAAGAAAGATTCTGCTACATACGATTAACGTAAATTTCAGCTGCGACACCGTGACGATGACGAAGATCTACGAGTTGGCGCTCTCGAACCTATCCTTCCTGTACTTCTGGGGCGGCTTCGAGGCGGCCCAGTACTGCGTCCTCAACAAACTCCGTACGCCGCTGGGCAAGCCGCAGGACACCTTCACGACGATCGAGGGCGCCCTCAAACAGCTCGCGCGGGACATATCCTACGCCGCCTGTCCCGAAAGCACGGCCAAGAAGCCCAAGGACCTGGACCAGCTGCTGCACGAGCACACCCGCGTGAGGCTGCTCGTCGAGTTCCTGGAGCACCTCGAGCGCATGATTCACAACGCCGCGGAGGGCTGTGCCGTGGCTCTTCTGCCGCACTCCAAGCCCGTGCGCACGTTCTTCCATACCAACAGGTAGGAGCTTCTGTTGCGTTTGTGTGCACCGAGCGACCCAATTCTCTTTCAAACTCACTTTCTTTTGTACTTTGCTTCCTCATTCCCTAGGTCTACATTATTCAGATATATTTTTTGATTTGGTATCGATGTATTATTTATGTAATACATCATTTATTCTGATCATATAATCTAGCGTACGAAGCGTCGTTTTTATTGTATTGCGTTTATACTAAGGTCTTTCCTGTTTTGTTATTAAAATGAAATGGATGCAAAAATTCAGTGAAACATTTCGTACTTGATCCAAAGAATCGGATCGCTCACTGCGCTTGGGTCGACAAATATTTTCCACACTCGCTATCTGTTGTACAGGTCCACCTGCAGAGAGTGGCTCAACCGCATAAGACTGGCCCTGTGCGTGGTATCCCTGAACGCGGGCCTGGCGACTAACGCGCTGAGAAACGGCCAGCGGCTACTCGAGGACCTCAGCGCGGCCAACAACACGCAGGGCGCTGAGTTCGAGAGGGCGACCCTGTGCACCGCTCGCGCCATGGTCATGCTGGGCGAGGCCGAGGCTCTTCAAGGTATCGATGGAAACGTTTCGTCAGTCTCCCATCTCGAAATTTTTTAATGAAAACGTCTCAACTCGGAATAATATTTTTCAAATATCAACTTACTTTTGGCCAACGTTCATTTTAATCACATGACATAATAGGCAATCGACGGCATTGTAAATAACACTCACTGGATTTTCAGTTCAACAGTGGGTATTTTGATTCGTTGAAAGAAGCACTTTGTACAAAATCGCAGGGATTTGCGATGCCAAAGATAGAAGCTTTCCTGCAAGCTCCCATATATTAAAATCTCCAGGCATTCCAAAAACAAATACGCTCTCTAACGTCTGTATTGTGCCGCAGCACTTACGTACTAGCCTCGGGGCCCTCCCTTCTCTAATCTACGTATCACTATATTTAAATGTCTAGCACGAATAACAATACTACTATTTTGAGATGAAACGTTTTTCAAATTCATTTTTGAGATGAGATGCTCATTTACTTCACTGACGATTCTCGATCGCTCTTAATTGTCATATCCTGCGTTTTTGTGGGCTCGAAGGGCTGTACATGTACACGAAGGAGAAGGATCGCAAGTTCGTCTGGCTGAAGGCCGCGATGGAGGAGGCGGCTGGCAAGCACGAACTGGCTGCCGAGAATTACCGCCAGATCCTCGAGGACAAGATCCTGTCCCGTCCCAAGGAAGAGCCGGACAACGGCGAGATCAATTCCAAGAACGACCCGGAGGACTCGCAGGTTTGTACCCTTTCGTTCGGTACTTATCGAACGTTATGAAAGAAAAAAAAGACACTTGAACGTACGAATCTGGAACGCTCGGTGGATTCCTATTTGACTTTGTTCGCTCGTGTTTTGAGAAAAGACTCCGCCGATGATCCTCCGAATTCATTAAAACGAACTATATTCGCTCGTTCATCGATACAATGAGCTCTCAACGGCAGTCTCTTTCGCGCGCATCGATTCTCCCTATCTCGATCGCAAGTCCCGCACCTTCGATCTTACATTTCAATTCGTTCTCTCGACACACAATCTCACGCTCACGGCTAATCTGCGAACATCCCCAGGTCGTCGTGTTCTGCACCGAGCGCCTGTCCGGGTGCTACCAGTCCCTGGGCGCGTGGCGCGAGCTCGACGACTGGAAGCGCCGCGAGGCCGAGATCCTCGAGCCGCGCGAGGGCCCGCCGACGCGCGGACAGCCGTTCGAGAACCTGGCGCCGCGCCAGGCCGCCTGTCTGCGCAAGTTCGAGGACGCCGAGGAGCTGTCCCTGGAGGAACTGTCGGACTGGAGCGTGCTCGACGAGAAGGCGGCGCGCATCGGCTGGAGCTGCACCAAGACCATGGCCGAGTGCTCCAACAGTCTGACGAACGTCGCGCTGCGGCTGCTGCTGCGCGCGGACGAGGACGACGGGGACGCGGCCGGCCGGCACCGGGGGACCATCGAGACGTGCCAGCGGGTCGCCGGGCGGGCGATGGAGGAGGGCCTGCGCCACATGCCCTCCGAGTGCCTCGACTCGGCCGTCCTGCTGCAGTGCTCGGCGGCCGGGCTGGCCGATCTGCTGGACGGCGGCTCGGGGCGGCTCGGCGTGTTCGAGCTGCCGGGGGCCGAGGAGCTGGGCCGGCTGAGCTCGGCCGTGCTGACGCGGGTGCTCTGGTGGTCGGATTACTTCAGCCGGGCGGACGGCGGGGGCGGGACGCGCGGGGTCGACGGTCTGAGGCTGCACGTGGCGCACAGCGCGCGCAAGGAGGGCAACTTCGGGCTGGCGCGGCGCGAGCTCGGCAAGTACTTTGCCGCCACGGGGCGCGGCCGCGCGTTCGACGGGATCGTGGGGGGTGTGCTGTCGGGCGGGGGCGGCGCCGAGATAGACTGGACGAGGGAGAACGTGAGGGCGTTCAGGGAGACGTCGAAGCTGTTGAGGGACATGGAGAGGGGCGAGGAGGCGCTGAGGGTGTGCTGCGTCACGGCCCTCGGGATCTCGAGGAGCATCGTGGCGGCCGGGGAGGAGGCGACGGCCGAGCTCAGGGAGGCCGGAACCGGGGTGCTGCTCACGCTGGGTGAGTTTTGGTTTTCGTTTGTTTTTTGGTTTTTTTT